>JANAVB010044236.1:0-21852 GCA_029216955.1 Iris pallida
ATGAACATGTAAATGGCCTGGGATGATTCAATGAAGACACTACTGTAGGCCTCAAAATGAAAGTCACGCTGAGTTGATCAAGACAGAGTCAAAAGTCACGCTCAGTTGATCCAGACAATATAAACAAATCACGCTGGGAGACAGCTCATCATTTGTCAAAAAGTAATTATGACTGACAATACAACAGTCGAAGAATATCTCTTTGTATGCCACGTATACACAGAATTCGAGAGATCATCACGTCTATTGCGTGATTTTCAAAATCTTCTTCAGCAAGACTCAGCCTTCGTCGAATTGGCATACCAAAAGGGTTTCTTGTCATTTAATACGACTGACAAAGCAATCACTGTCAGAGATTTTGTGTCAGTCGAGACACGCCGAATCAAGACAGCTGGCAGTTCTATCTCAAGTCTGCGTGTATTTGTGATCTTCATCTCAAGTTTGCGTGGATTCTGAAGTTTTCTTCCTCAAGTTTGCGTGGATTTTGAAGTTCTTTGCCTCGAAGTCTGCGTGGATCCTGAAGCTTCCTGCCCCAAGTTTGCGTGGATTTTGAAGCTTTCTACACCGAGTTCGCGTGGATTTCGTCTTCAACAAGTCTGCGTGGATTTCATCAAATTGGAGTACGTGGCAGCCATGCCACTGATCTCTCGTCTGCATGTCCTATAACTTGCACACGACTCATACATGATTGCCATGTGTCCAACAGTTACAGGCCACGTCCAGTAACTGCTCACAGCCTTGTGTATGTTAAATCCTGCGTGATTTTTAACTAGGCATAGGCTGTGAAGACAGTTATCTTTTCAGTTATTATTCTTGACTCTATAAATAGAGTTCTTTTTCTCATTCATTGTACAGATACATTGATATCTACTATCAAAATTTTGAGAGCTTTTCTTCTTCGCATAGTCCAAGGAATAAAGCGATCGTCTTCTAGATCGGATTCCTACAGTTATAATTTTCCCAGAAACACAACAAATAAAGAGAATTTCTTTATGGAAAACAAATTGGCGACTCTGCTGGGGAAAACCATCTCCTCTTCTGAGATGGTAACAACTCAATGCGATACTTCGTCAATCGGCTCGACGAAGAAGGTGATGACGATCAAATTCGATCAACTCGCCTATGAAGAAATGCAGCAGGCTAAGGGTGGCAAGCCCACTCCAGCCTCCATCATCACTGCCAAGTCGAAGGGACACTCTGTCTATGTCCCTAAGAATCAGTTGGCAGTCAATGGTGAAGTCTCTGCCACAGTGTCTGCTCCTAACACTGGCAAGAGCTCTACTGCAAGCACGCACACTCTTGTGCGCTCGAAGATGACAGCAATCAAAGATCACGCTAACAGTACTAGCTCCTTAGCCAAATCTGTTCCAGTGTGTGTCTCCAAAGTTAAAAGTCACGCTGACAGTACTGGCTCCTTAGCCAAATCTGTTCCAGCGTGCAAATTCAACCCTAAAAGTCATGCTGACAGTACTGGCTCCTTAGCCAAATCTGTTCCAGTGTGCAAATTCAACTCTAAAAGTCACGCTGATAGTACTGGCTCCTTAGCCAAATCTATTCCAGTGTACAATCCCACATTCAACAGTCACGCTGGCAGTACTGGCTCCTTAGCCAAATCTGTTCCAGCGTGTAATTCTAAAATCAAAAGTCACGCCAACAATACTGGTTCTTTAGCTAAATCTGTTTCAGCGTGTATTTCATCAGAGAAGAATAACTCCTTAGTTATCTCTTCTTCTTTACCGAGTTCTACTAGAACTGGGGGTGGTCTTCCACACAAAGTCCCTTCGAAAAGGAATAACTCTTTAGTTGTTTCTTCTGCTCCTGTAGTTTTTACTTCAGGAACAGCTTTGACTGATACTTTTGTTAGTCAAAGGAAAGGAGATGGTCTTTTGACTACTCTTCCTTCTGGACATTCTATGTCTCAAAATTTGAATGAGTCTAAGAAGAAATATTCCTTAATATCTTCTCCTATGACTTCTTCAAATTGGGCACAGAATCTGTCCATTAAAGAGGGTCTGTTACCAACTCCTAATCAAAGGAGTGGTTCAACTCTTCCTTCTCTGCAAATATCCAGATCAATGGAAGGAAAACTCCATGTTCTAAAACCAATGTGTTACCTTCCACTGATTTAAGAACAAAACTCAGCACTTCTGGTGTTAAGAAACCATACCAATTGGATATGAAGATAAAAGATCCAGATGCAGAGTATGCAAGAAATTATGTGGCTCACATTAATCACTTTTTGTATAATCAAGAGCCATTAAGACCCAAGAACAGGAAGTATACTCCTCAATCTTCACAAACAGATTTACGGGAATATCTTCAATAGAAGAGAAGGAGTAATTCTATGTCAAAGGAACATGCTGAATGTGACTTCTATCTAAGAGTCATAATTCAGTGCAGATGTCAATCAACGGTTCAAGACCATGTTGATCATGAATGTGACTTCCAGCCAAGAGTCACAATGCAATACAGATGTCAAACTAAACGACAGTCTGTCTTCAATCGGATTCAGTATGAACCTATGCCTGATGAAGATGAGCCTTTGTTTGCCTCTGTCAACATGACTTCTCGGGACACCGGGGGTAGAGTTGATAGTCCAGATGGAGTATATAGAAACACCAGAGCAAGAGTCCTGGCTTCTAGTCAAAGAAATTTGATCTCTAAAGATGATTCTGAATTCCTTGGAGAATCTAACTTCCCACCTCTTCCTACTGGGGGTAATTCTCCTATAGTTGACTTTGATGCACGAAGCAATGATTCAGAGCATACAACATCCACTAGTTCATCAATAATCCCTCATACAGTCACGACTTACATGGTTGAAGGGAATACTGATGAACCTTCTTCTTCCTTGACTCCTCAAGATCAAAGAATTGCTTCTTTGGAACAGCAAATGAAGTCTATAACTGACACAATGAAGTCGATGTATGAACTCATGACAGCTCAGCTGCAAAATCGACAGACTGTACCAGATGCCATACCAGTTGATACTGATATAAGTCCAGTACAAGTTCCTCCAGTAGTACAATCCAATACTCCTGGACCAGCTCAACCAAATCCTAGTCTCTCTGGAGCTGGAGGTAGTGCTTATAATGCTGTTCCTTCTCCCAACTATTCTCTACAAGCCACAACTCCACAATCTTCGGGAGTTGTCTCTGAAGAATTGAAGAATCTCAAAACTCAATTCGAGGCATTCAAACAGAAGGATGGTTTACAAAGGTTAGGCATCAAGCAGCCTTATCCGATAGAATGGAAGCAAGTATCATATCCTCCTAAATACAAGCCTCCTACTATCTCATTCTATGATGGAACCACCTCTCCAAGTCAGTTTATTAATCACTTTGAAGTGATGACTGATCAACTGCAACCAAGTGATGCCCTCCTTACTCGAGTATTTATTGGATGTCTTAAGGGAACGGCTTATGAATGGTATAGGAGTCTCCCAGATGGGAGCATTACCTCATTTACTGGTTTCAAATAGATGTTTCTTGAAAGGTTCTATGAAGGGCTTAATGACATGACTATGTCTGCTCTTATTAGAATCAAGCAGAAAAATAATGAATCTACAGAGGAATACATTGAACGGTTTCGAAGAGAAGCTCTGAAGATGCCTCTTGGAACCCCTGATGCTGTCACCATTGACACGTGCAAATCAAACTTGTTGCCAATCATCAGTATGTGGACAGGGTCTACTCAATTTCAAGATTGGCCTTCCTTCATAGTCAGTGCCAAAGCTGCAGAAATCAGTGCTGAAACCTTCAAAGGTTTAGGAGTGCAGATGACTCCTAAAGAAACAGGACAAGGTGCTAACAATAAAAATAATGCTCGCAAAGGAAAAAAAAAACTCTTGAAGTTAATCTTCAGAGCAAAGATGCATCAAATGTTCAAACTCCTGCCTCTACAACTCAACAATCAAGAACAACTCGTCCCAAAGAAGAATATTCTTTTGATGACGACGATGTCCTTGGTATCTTTGAATGTCTGCTGAAAGGTAATAAAATACAATTATCTGAGATCAAGAAACCTGATGAAGCTGGTAAGACAGATCATCCTAAATACTGTCCATATCACAGAATACTGGGTCACACAATTCGTACATGTTATGTACTGAAAGGAAAGATCCAAGAAATGATTAAGTCTGGAGCTATCTCTTTTACTCCAAAAGAGAAGACTATCACTTCTAATGTCGTCTCTATGCAATTTGGAGACTTCCCTCCTCAATTTCTTGAAAGCGGAATTGTTCCTATTCCCAAGGCAACTCTTGAAATAGTAAATATTCCTCCTCCACAGTCTGAAGGATTAGTACCAATCACTTTGGAGACTGGAGAAATCATGTGGATTCATCCTGATCTAATAACAGACTTTGAATCTCCTTCTCCTCAAAAGATTTCTTCTCGAAAGTCCAAGAAGGCTGGAAAGATCAAGTCATATCATATGACTTCTCTTGGGTCTACCTCTGACACAGAGCCAAAAGAGAAAGAAGAAGCACTTGTTAGTGCTACTCGAACGGGAAAACCTTACCTAAAGGATTATTCTAAAAATCCTGAGGATCCTCTTGATATCCCTTCAGCTGATAAAAATGCTTCTAATGTTCCTCCTGAAGAAGAATCATCTACTGCACCTGTTCCTTCAACTACACCAGTTGAACCTGTTCCTCCCAAACCCACAACTCTTGAGAAAGGCAAGCAACAAGCTCAGTTTGATAAGCCAATCAAGAAGTCTCTTCCTCTTGGACTTCAGAAGCCTTACAACTTCAATATTTTGGCTCAACTTGCTAATACTCCAGCTAGAATGTCCCTCTTTGAACTTCTACGTCTTTCTAAAGAAACTCGGGAGACGTTAAGTGAAGCACTTCTACAAGCTGACTCTTGTCTAGCACAATTGAAGAAGCCAGATGCGGAACCTGCCACTTGCTTACATTGCAACAGTGTACTGGAGATTATCCCAAATATCACCTTTACACAAGACGACATGCTACTGGAGGATAATCGACATGACCGACCTCTCTACTACACTGGTTATATTGATACGATGAAGATAGATCGTATCCTCATTGACCCAGGGTCTGCTATAAGCATAATGCCAAAGAGTTTGTTGGATGAACTAAAAATCCCTCTTCACAAGCTCTCCAAGACGGTTACTACTATCTTGGGATTCAATCAAAGCCGAAGTGAGCCTTTGGGAAAGATTCATCTGAAGTTTCAGATAGGCGATTTCAGATTTAAAGTCACTTTCTATGTGATCGAGATCGCGGGATCCTATAATCTTCTTCTGAGGAGGCCCTTTCTTCATGAAAATAATGTGGTGCCCTCTACTCTTCATCAATGTTTTAAATACATTGATAGCAATGGAAGAGTACAAAAAGAAGTTGCTGATATAAATCCTTTCCATGGGGTTGAAGCTTATTTCAACGATTCCCGAATATACAAAGAAGAGTATACAAGGATCATACAAGCTATGGAGAAAGAAGATGCACAAAGTGAGACTTTAATAATCCCTGTTAAAGGTTGAATTACTCAGCAACAATCTCCTAAACCCTCTGGAGAAGATTCTTTCATCATTCCAGTGAGTGGACGGATCTCTCCGTTACCTCAGTCATCTACTCAAAATACACTGATCATTCCTGTCAGTGGGCGTACTACAGTTCCTGTATCTTCACAAGATACTCTGCTAATTCCAGTTGGAGGGCGGATTACTCTTCCTACTCAAACTTCAAGGGAGCTCACCTCTTCTGAGCCATTTGTTATCGATCTTAATCGAAACAACGCTTCTTCTCGTTCTTCTTCTCCCCCTTTAGTCATTGACTTGGCTAAAATCTCTAAGGCTCAGCCTTCTCCCAATGTAAATATTGCTGCTTTTACATTTAATAAAAAGTCTCCATCTTTGCAGTACGTTGATGTGTGTAATTATGTTCATAGTTATTTACATCTGTTAGATGACTTGAACACAATAACCATAGGAGTTGTACAGACTGTTCATACAGATGTATCTCTAGAGCTGTACAATCTTCATACTTTTTAGTTCCCAGCAGAAAGCCAGGAGACATTCCAATATTCTTCTACAAAGGACCTCAAAATCCTTCTGATCTTGAGGATGATGACAAAAATGATGACACTGGAAGATTACAACTACGTCGTTATAGTCAGCAATCTAGAGACATCATCAAAAATATGGGCTATGACTTCAGGACTGGCCTCAATGATGGAAAAGAAAGAAAAATACCTGTCCGAATTCCTCCTTTGAAATATGGAAGGATGAAATGCGGATTGGGTTATACTGCTCCTACTCCTTTCATCAATATTATCCATGAAGATCCCGAGTCTGACGAAGATAAGAGATCTGATTCTTCTAGTACCACTTCTTGGGATTCCGATACGAGTATCGGTGACTTCTACTGCAATATTTTGTCTTCCAACATGGTTTTCATTGACCATTCTGAAGAAAGTGATGAAGACGAAGAAGAGTTTGAAATCTCACCTGAATCGGAACAGTGGGCCCAAAGATTAGATAATCAATAGGAGTTTCGTTTCGAGCAAAAAGAACCTCCGACTGAAGATAAACTTGTTCAAATAGATGTTGGTGAAGAGGGATCTCCCAAACCAATATTCATCAGTGAAAGTCTTTCAGAAACTGATAAGAAAGACATGATCAAACTCATTCGTGATTACATCGATGTCTTTTCTTGGAGTTATGAAGATATGCCAGGGCTTGATCCTCAAATTGTAACTCACAAGCTCAATATCTTGCCGAATGCTAAACCGGTCAAACAACAACAGCGACGATTTCGTCCAGACATCATGGATGCAATGAAGCTGAAGTCAATAAACTCATTACCTCTGGATTTATTAGAGAGGAACAACATCCCGATTGGGTGGCTAATATTGTTCTTGTTCTTAAAAAGACTGACAAGATCAGAGTATGCATAGACTTCCGCGATCTCAATGCGGCATGTCCTAAAGACGAATTCCCTCTACCAATCACTGATGTCATGGTTGATAATACCTGTGGATTTGAACGAATGTCATTCATGGACGGGTATTCTGGGTACAATCAAATCAAAATGTTTCCAGAGGACAAGAAGCACACTTCTTTCAGAACGCCGATTGGTACATACTGTATACAGTTATGCCATTCGGTCTCAAGAATGCAGGAGCAACTTATCAACGAGCTATGAGCACTATATTCCGTGAACATTTGCGAAAAACAGTCGAATGCTATGTTGATGATATTGCAGTCAAAAGTCGACAAAAGGAGGATCATATCCAAGATTTGAAGACTATATTTGATCTAATGCGTAAGCATCAATTAAAGATGAACCCTACTAAGTCCTTCTTAGGCGTCTCTAGTGGTAAATTTTTCGGCTTCGTCATTACCTCTAAAGGTATACACGTGGATCCCGAGAAGATCAAAGCCATCCAAGAGATGCGTCCTCCACGCACCTTAAAAGAGCTACGAGAATTTCAAGGAAGAATCGCTTATATCAGGAGATTCATCTCTAATTTATCAGGACGCTGCAGACCATTCAACAAACTTATGAAGAAAGGTGTCTCTTTTGTCTGGAATGATGAATGTCAGAAAGCATTCGATGATATAAAACAATATCTAATGAGCCCTCCAGTATTGGTACCTCCCGTCTCAGGAATACCGTTCCTCCTCTATACTCGAGCAATGAGTCATTCATTGGGTGCATTACTCGCTCAAAAGAATCAAAATGGCCATGAACAAGCCATTTATTATCTCAGCCGTACTATGACCGGAGCTGAACCTTGATATTCACCGGTTGAAAAAGAATGTCTAGCCTTGATGTTTGCTGTCCAAAAGACACGACATTATATCATTGGCCAGACTATTCATGTCATCTCTAGGATCAATCCTATACGGATCATGATGAAGAAACCCAGTGTTTTGAATTCTCGATTGGCTAACTGGGGAATCCTACTTGCTCAGTATGACATGCACTATATTCCTCAGAAATCAGTCAAAGGACAAGCTTTAGCTGATTTTCTGGGCTCACTCAATTCCAAAAAATTCAAAACTCTATGATGAAATCCCAGATGAAGTCCTAGATTCAAATCAAATTGCTGAAGAAGATCCTACTTGGCGTCTATTCTTTGATGGAGCATCAAGAATTGGTCCTAATGGCGATATTGTCGCTGGAGTTAGAATTGTTCTTGTATCGCCAGAAGGTCTTGCTATCCAAAGAGCTTATTCTCTCGATCAGCCGTGTTCAAATAATGTAGCTGAGTACAACGCATTACTTATTGGTCTTCAACTCGCTAAACATCTGAATATTCAACATTTGGAGGCGTATGGAGACTCTAAACTCATTGTCAATTAGATCAGGGGTACTTATGAAGTTCGCCATTAAGATCTGGTTCCTTATCATAAAACAGCTATATTATGGCTTCTTCGTTTAAAGAATTCTTTATTGAACATGTTAGGCGAGCATGTAACACAGAAGCTGATGCCCTTGCTAATCTTGCAGCGGTACTGGCTATTCCAATCAGACGGCAACAAATGATTGTTGTTCGTAATCGAGAATTATTTCATCTTGAAAATAACTTGACTCTAGGACTTCCAATTGACATTGAAGAATCAACATCTCATGACGTTAACACAACAAGAGGATTTGGATTCAGTCGTAAATCGATGACATCTTCATCCGATTCCAGCATGGAATTCATCTTCAGTAACTCGACTGAGAATCAGAGTACGGATAAAGATTGGAGACTTCCTTTCTTAGATCTCGTATTATATAATATTCTTCCGGATGATCCGAGTGAGGCAGCATCTATCAGACGACGATCACTCAGATTCTACTACAATCATACAACAAAGACCTTATATCGTCGAGCTTATGATGGTTTACTCCTTCGATGTGTTGTCGGTGACGAGGCTCAACAAATCATTCGCGAAGCACATGATGGAATTTGTGGAGCACATCAGCCAGGACTAAAACTTCAAGATCGTATTCGACGTATGGGTTATTATTGGCCCACCATGGTATCTGATGCCATTGAATATGCAAAGAAGTATAAAGCTTGTCAAATCCATGTGGATTTTACTCATCAACCCTCAGAATTTCTACATCCTACGGCAGCATCATGGCCCTTCGAAGCTTGGGGCATGGACATTGTCGGCCCGATCAATCCACCGTCATCTAAAGGTCATCGGTTCATTCTCGCAATAACCGATTACTTCTCCAAATGGGCCGAAGCCATCCCTTTATCTGAAGTTAAAACGTCTAATGTCATCAGCTTTATTAAGCACCACGTCATCTACAGATTTGGTGTTCCTCGATGCATTATTCATGATAACGGACCACAGTTCGTCAGTCAGAAGTTTACTCGATTCTGTGACGATCACCGGATCAACAATGTGGCTTCTACCGCATATAATCCAGCAGCTAACGGATTAGCAGAAGCTTTCAACAAGACTATCATCAAACTCCTAAAGAAGTTTATCTCCACTAACAAACGTAATTGGAGTGACAAGCTCGGGGAATGTTTGTGGGCTTATCGCACTACAGTTCGTAATGCTACCAAATGTACACCTTTCTCTCTGGTGTATGGTTGTGAAGCTGTTCTTCCATTAGAGATTCAAATTCCTTCTTTAAGGATAGCAATCGCTAATGAACTCACTGCTGAAAATAACGATCGTCTTCGACTTCAGGAATTAGAAGCTCTGGAGGAAAAGCGATTATCTGCTCAACAGAATATTGAATTCTATCAAGCTAGAATTTCAAGAGCTTTTAATAAAAAAGTCAGAGTTCGATCATATCAAAAAGGAGAACTTGTTCTAACAGTCAGACGTCCTATGACTATGACTCATATGAGTAGGGGCAAATTTGACGCAAAGTGGGAAGGTCCCTATATTGTGAGCAAAGTTTTCTCAAATGGAGCTTATCAACTCTCAGAATTGGATGGTCGAAAAGTTTTGATGCCTATTAATGGCAAATTCCTTAAAAAGTACTATGTATAAATGTAAATACTTGTAATCATCAGACAAATTCATGTTTAAAAATAAAATTTTATTTTATTTTCATGAATGATGATACATGATATTAAGGAAGATCACTATCATCCTTCCTACTTTTGGACGTGGGCCACTACCGTCCTTCTCGAAGACGTGATCAGCAAAAAAGCCAAGAACCTCCTTGCTAGAACCCACGAGGAATTTGCAAGCGGCCATCCTCATGGCTTCCTCTTCTTCAGTCCTTCCTGGTTCGAGCAGAAAATCCAGAATGTCCCTTGGTGGCTTGGGTGCAGACGAACCTTCACCTGCTTCCGTCTTCTTCGTTTTGACTGGACCAGCAGGGCGTTCTTCAGTGCCTTTCTGAACCTTTGAGGCTATCTCAGTCTTCTTGGATGCTTCTCCAGATGACATTTTTATGTTGAGGAGTGGAAGTATTCGTTCTCGCCAGATTTCTGCTATATTTAGGCAGAAGTTCCTCATTCATCCGACGTTTCACATATTCATTAATGCTTAACGGTTCATCCATTCATTTCTCACATTCATCAGACGGTTCACCTGTTCATTAATACTTGACGGTTCTTCGTTCATTTATTACATTCACTCGACAGTTCATCTGTTCATCATTTCCTAACGGTTCATCCGTTCATAATCTTCTATCAATTTATTAAGTGGGAATTCGTTATTTATCATGTTTTCATAACCTCTGAATCAATTCCGAATCTGCTTACTCATTTGTCATGTTTTGACCTCTGCATAGAAATCAATCTATTTTCTTTTGAGTTCCTATATATTATCACGTCCATAATACCTCTGATAATATCATATACTCTAAAACAGAAAAGAAGATTTCATTATCTATCATGTCCATAATTCATCCACAAATACAAATCATTGAGCATAGAAGAATTGTCATTTCCATTCATATTCCACCATAAATTGGATACAATCAGTCTCGGAGAACGAAGAGTCATTATGACATTTAATAAGTTCATTTGGATGTTTTCAAAGAACTTCGAAGTCTTTTCGACTTCCGAAAAATTTTAGAGTCATCTCAGCGTGACTAAATCTATTTTATCATCTCTATTTTCAAAGTATTTCGAAATAATTTATCATTTTTCGAAAACTTTGAAGGGGTTTTTAGGCCTCAAAAATAAAAGTCACGCTGAGTTGATCAAGACAGAGTCAAAAGTCACGCTCAGTTGATCCAGACAATATAAACAAATCACGCTGGGAGACAGCTCATCATTTGTCAAAAAGTAATTATAACTGACAACACGACAGTCGAAGAATATCTCTTCGTATGCCACGTATACACAGAATTCGAGAGATCATCGCCGTCTATTGCGTAATTTTTGAAATCTTCTTCAGCAAGACTCAGCCTTCGTCGAATTGGCATACCAAAAGGGTTCTTGTCATTTAATGCGACTGACAAAGCAATCACTGTCAGAGATTTTGTGTCAGTCGAGACACGTCGAATCAAGACAGCTGGCAGTTCTATCTCAAGTCTGCGTGTATTTGTGATCTTCATCTCAAGTTTGCGTGGATTCTGAAGTTTTCTTCCTCAGTTTGCGTGGATTTTGAAGTTCTTTGCCTCGAAGTCTGCGTGGATCCTGAAGCTTCCTGCCCCAAGTTTGCGTAGATTTGAAGCTTTCTACACCGAGTTCGCGTGGATTCGTCTTCAACAAGTCTGCGTGGATTTCATCAAATTGGAGTACGTGGCAGCCATGCCACTGATCTCTCGCCTGCGTGTCCTATAACTTGCACACGACTCATGCATGATTGCCATGTGTCCAACAGTTACAGGCCACGTCCAGTAACTGCTCACAGCCTTGTGTATGTTAAATCCTGCGTGATTTTAACTAGGCATAGGCTGTGAAGACAGTTATCTTTTCAGTTATTATTCTTGACTATATAAATAGAGTTCTTTTCTCATTCATTGTACAGATACATTATCTACTGTCAAAATTTTGAGAGCTTTTCTTCTTCGCATAGTCCAAGGGATAAAGCGATCGTCTTCTAGATCGGATTCCTACAGTTGTAATTTTCCCAAAAATACAACAAATAAAGAGAATTTCTTTATGGAAAACAACTACGGAATGATTCAATGAAGACTACTGGTGTATTATTCACATGTCCACTTCTACTCCCCGTATCCCCAATCAATACACAAGGATCCAGCCAGGTTATGTTATATGATTCCATGCACGGCCCTCGAAGGATGATACATGGATGTCACATAAATGGGGAGTCTGGGGGTTACCCAACTGTGTAAGATTCAAGAGACTCTGTGATCATGAGGGTACATGTCACAAGTAATCAAGTGAACCAAGAAGCATAGTGATACGCCATGTAAGTGAAACGCACAGAACACGTAGTACCCGATGCTCCCTAAGGATAACATCTCAAGAAAGGATCCATATAGTACCAATCCGTGTGACCGTCGTGACAGTACAAGTAAAGTAATCTACTGCAGGAAATAATTCTAAACAAGATATGAAATGATCAGAGAATGTACTCGCCTCGATAACCTGAACAACTGATAAGTATAAGGGGTCCAACTGAAGCCACAGAGTCCTATTTAAAGCAACACAGGTTACAAGGTGTCTGGCTCCTAATTAGAACAGCACAAGTCACAACATGTCCAGAAGGGTAATATAAAGTACTACAATGCATTCTACATGAATCTAGGTCAAACTAGGCCAAGGTCAACCCTTGGTCAACTCTGGTCAACTGCACTAGTCAAATTAGGTCAAACTAGGTCATGTCCTAACCCAGTAAGTCTTACTAGGCCTAACCAAGACTATCCTAGCAAGCACACATCAATACAAGGCTATACAAGCCAACATACACCCAACTCTATATAGCATACAATTATTCAATACTCAAATAGGCAAGAATTCACATTGGATATACACTAGGTAATCTATTACTTTAAGCTATATATGTCTACACATATATACACATGCATATATTGGTATTCAATATTAGGTCTATAATCATGGTATTTCAAATGGTTATATAAACTTATATATTACAACACAATATGCTAACATATATATAATATACATACATAGCTAAGTTAACTATATTCATAAATACTTATTTAAGAGGCTATGTGTGTGTATGTGAACATGGCAAAGGGGCAAGTGAGGGTTAAATGGGCATACATAGTGTATACATATCAAAGAGTGTCAAAGTGTAAGTGAACAATGTGTCAAGTGTGATAGTGTCAACATAGTGTAAGGGGGTACATGAGGTAATATAGGATTTGTGTTAACATAGAACATTATATCTCATTAACTTGTATATTGCATACATTAAATCTATTATTATATTACATTCATGCTTGCATTCCTTCATCATTCATTATTCTCTTGCACCACTATATGCACCATACATTACATACTATGGAACCTACATATTCATTGCAAGCCATACTTATGCATGCTTACATTAGATAGGATACTTACACCTCATACATCATTTATTTAACCATTTACTCATACTTGTATTCTCTATTTAATTACATAATGTATATATATTAACATGGGTTAAAATCAAATAGAATATTATATTACACACAAGGGTGCACAAAATGCATATACCGAATAGTAACTCCTACTATAATCAATAATGTACCATCTCAGCATGAATTAAAATTTAGGATTAAAGTATGTTATAGATCTATGTGTTAGCTTTCCGAAACTTTAAACGGATCGCGTTTTCGTTTCCGGAAACTCCCGGAATCGTGAAAACACCGAGAACGCGTTTGTCTTTCGTACAGCTGACACTCAAATAATTCTCCAGAAAGTTACAGAAAGAATTAGGCCTATTAATACATGTTTTTGGAAAGCTAACTTCAATACGCTTCTTTTAAAAAAATGGGAGATTAAACCGAACTTTGAGCTAGAAGTTATGACATTTCTAAGTTAGGACTGAAATTAAAAACGTGGATAAAAATTATGACGGATTTAGGTAGTTTGAGACAAAAGATGTCACGACCCGCACCCTGATTAGGGGCACGAGAAGTAGGTACGTCCAGCCTACGCCGCAGCATCGGCGGTGAACGCTGTCTAGGTCATCTAGAATACTACAACTAAATAGATAAAGGTACCTGTACAGTATATATACTCCGAATGGAGGTGACATAGCAATACAGTCTCAATCACAAATATAAAACTAAGGTAGATAGCATGGAAAGGAAATATGATAGATGAAGCAAGAAATAAGTTCGAGATCCACACAAGTCCAAAACTAAACGTAACATCACAGAATAATATATAATACTACATTCTAAAATCTAAAGCTGGATCGCAGTCCAGTCAAGCCTAACAAGTGCTAACTACTCAGGGAGTATAAAATCTAGTGGCCAATCTATCAGGCCACTGCCCTGGCCTGAGTCTCCATCTGTCTCAGAAAACATCTGTAAATATCATAACGGTATCCTGTCAGAAAATGAGCAAGTACAAACACCAACAGCAGTTCCATGTGAATTGACAAATACTATAAGAGACAGTATAATGAAATACAAGACAAAGATATAGACGACTTGGGAACCATTCGAAAGCCGAGTTACAACCCTTAAACCAAACAAGGACCGGGGTTGTAACCCTTCTTTCAAACAGGACTTAGTCTCAATTATAGTACAGTATAAAGGCAGGTAGAGCATGTGAGTAAATGAATCATAGCATGGTGAGAAGTACAGAAAGTAAAACTGAACTGAAATATAAGATACGACAATAAATATAAAATGTGATGATTTGAATTATTAGAGCGATATGTGATCGGCTAGGGAGTCAGGATAGGGTTATCCACTTGGCCCGACAATCACAGGAAAATCTCTGGAAAGGGTCATGCCGGCCAACCTGGATAACCCGGCAAGGGGTGTCTGCTACACCCTACGTGAGGTGAGGGTGGCGCTAGCAAAATAGGACAGGGAGACTTTGATCACATAACCCCTAATAATTCCCCCATCCCCGAATAGTAACATGGATCGGACATAGCACGTCTGACGCGGGATTCCCTAAGAGGGGAGCAAGTCCTCTTCAGGAATCGGCGTCAATACAAGTACAAGAATCAAGACCAAGCAAGTACCAGTATCCCAAGAAATCCAGGAATGACATCTCATGACAGGAATCCGACAATACTAGTCCGTGAACTATCGTGTCGAGAATCAAGTAAGACACTACAACTGAATCGGATATAGTAGATATCAAGACAATAAAAACTATCAGTGAATGTACTCGCCTGCTGTCCTGAGCTGTATGGTATATTAATGCTCAGAGCGGTATCAGAAGACCTAACTATGAGATACTGTAAGTTAATTTAGGTTTAAACAAGTTTAGGAATGATTTACAATGAATGATATGCAATCTAGGTCAAACCAGGTCTCACTGAGTCACTAAGTCCTGTCAAGTCAATCTAGGTCAAATCAAGTTATATCAAGTCAATCTAAGCCTAACCAAGTCAATCCTAGGTCATACCAGGCATCACGGGTCAAAACAAATCGAAGAAAGTCAAACGGGATCAAGAGTTGGCCTATAGTTGACTTTGGTCAACTGGTCAACTCTGGTCAATCCTGGTCAACTCTAGGTCAACCATGGTCAACCCTAGGTCAATGGTGACTAATAGTTGACTTTTGGTCAACTACAAAAGTCTAATGGAAATCGGAACTAATTTGGGTAAAGCGTTGACCCATAGTTGACTTTTGGTCCAAAAAGTCAATCGTGGTCAACCGGGGCCAAGACTAGGTCTAGGCGACTATTTCTAACTATTACCAACCTCTACACCCATATCCAAGTCCATCTTGGACTTCTAAACTCATATCTTGGCCGTAGGCCAATATCCTTTTACCCTTAAAAGGGTAAAATTCTATCTTCGGCAACTATCCAGTTAGCCTACCTACGCTTGATTTTGACCCGATATCCTAGGGTAGTATGATACTAGCCTATACATAATATCTACCAAAATACCTAGGTAACGTGGACATCCAGTCCATGATACGGCCCGTTGTAAAAATCTTGAATATTTCAAGATACGGACCGATACGGCACGACACGGGCGCCCTACGACCCCGAACTCCATCCGGAAGCCAACCCGCAAAATCTAAATCACGTATTCATGCTCCACGCCAAGTTCAACTCAATCGGATACTCCGAACTCCGATTCGCCCTCTAACTCGGTTTTCCCCTTTTCTTCTAGCCTTTTTCCTATTCTTCCAACTTCTTTCAATCTTTCCTTCTAACCTCTAATTCTTTTCTAACTTCTCATTCCATAATCATTTTCTACTTCTCTACGATTCCAACCATATATAATACTATATATATATATTATATCTTATATATATATATATATATACTAGGTAAAAGGGGGTGCACAATAGGCTAAAAGCCAAAGTGGGGGGGGGGGGGGGGGGGCTGTGTTCCTGGCAGCAGCCAGGAACTAGGACTGATGCTGCCGTGGCAGTCCAGCTGCTGCGTGGCTGTCCCTAATACTTCTCCATCTTCTTCCCTTCTACTCCTATATATACACTTCAATATATATATCTACCTATATATATATATATATAATCTCTATATATATATCTATCTATATATATATAACTAGATATCTATCTATAATCTATCTAGATATCTATCCCTCCCTCTAATTATATATAACACACACATCCATAAACACACAACCATGTACACACATCCATGTATATATAAATACACTCATATCTATATATATATATATATATATATATATAACTATATCCATATATATATATTTCACAAAATGATTAATCCTAATAAATCCTTAACCATTTTTCTATGGAAAACCTACAAATTTGTGGGCAAATGGAAGAGGATCTTCCCCTCTCCATTTAATGTGGAAGAACTATATGCAAAAGAGAATTAATGGAGAAAATAAAATCATACCTAAGTGTAGGTTGGAGGAAGAAGAAGAAGCTTGAGAAGAAAATGAAAGTGGAAGAGAGAGAGAGGGTTTAACTTAGTGGAGAAGAAAGATGGGGGGGGGCTGCCTATAGGTGGCCGGCCATGGTGGTTGGGTGAGGGGCACTTGTAAATTACAAGTTTGCCCCTCCCTAAGCCTAATATTAAACAATTTCCAAATTAGGTTTAGGAAGTTGCTAAAAATAAATGAAAATCATAATTAAACTAAATTACTCATGGGGAACTAGTCCAAACTCTTAAACCCTAAAATTTAGTGTGGTGGGCCATGGTTAGCTAACAGGCTAATTACAGCTCAAGTCGAAATTCACGGGGTCCGAATTAACTCGGAATGCGATGAATTCGAACCCGACTCCTATAATAATTAAATAATAATATTCATGAAATAAAATTCCCAAAAAATATTATAAAATAGAAAATTACTTTATCCCTAACTGGGAAAAGTGAGGGTGACAAGTCTATCCACCTTAAAAAAATTTCGTCCTCGAAATTAAAACAAAGCAATCAAGAAAACACATACAGAAAACAATCCCTCACGAATACCTCCAAAAATTTCAGCAAAATAAAAAATCTCTTAAGACACAACAACACTTGCAAATAAAAAAAAACTGTTACGTGTCCGACACGGACACGAAACTATCACAAAATCTCACCTATCAAAAGCCAAATCAACAATCACCAATGCAAAATATCAAAATAAATCAAAGAGGTCCAATGACCAAAATACCCTTGGGCCAGAAATGATACTGAAAACATCCTAATCACATGGTTAGGCTCTAGGTCAAACAGTCTCTAAGGTTTCACTAGCAAATCATAAAAATCACAAATCATGGCTTAAAATTTAAAATGATTTAAAATCTCAAAAATCAAAACATGAATTAAATGACTAAAATTATAAAATTTAAAATTACTCTTAAATAGAAACTGGGTGCTATAAGTCTATCCACCCAAAAATCATCCTCAAAATTTTAAAACAAGTAAACACAAAAAAATCATGCAATCGATAATCGTATGCGTCTGTCCAATCATCATGATACTCAGAATCTCCGTCATGCTAGTGAGCAAGGCTACGATAATCACAGAGTCCTTGACTAAGGTACATACCTCTAAAATTATGGTATTTAAAATTTTTGCATTGCCGCTAGCTTGGCAGCGAAAACCTTAAATTTCCACACCGAGAAATACGTCCATAGTCCGACTATATGTCCTCACTCTGCCTGCTAGCATGACCCTAGAGAATTCTAAAATCTCATAATCGAGGCGACCTAGCCCATACGACTTATCTCAGAAGAATATTACATCACAAGGACAAAATTTCATCCAACGATCAAGGAACAGATAGAATCGAAGTTCAAGACAGTTTATAAGGAAGCAAATATGAAAATGAGATCGAAAGATTGGAACCTGCTATCTGCTCTGCTACTGCCTGAGTGGGCTCAACTGTCATGGCGAAAGCTCGCCCCTGGTGGCCTCCGCTAGCCTGCCACACTCTGTCCCGGCCTGCCTGTCTGGCTGCACGGGCTGCACAGTTCTTCATCTGGTGGTCTAGAGCTCCACAAAATAAACAACTCCCAGCTTCATCCTACAAACATCTCGGGTGTGCCCCATCTTCTTGCAAAAAGCACACTGGACGGCCTGCCTCTTGCCCTGACCCTGCTGCTGGTCGTCACGTGCTGGTGCCTGATGTACTCCGTCCTGGTCTCTTCGGATTCTACTAGCGTGGCAATCCTTCAGCTGGTGATTGGGCGCCCCACAGTATAGGCAGACGCCCAACCTCTTCCTACAAGCCTCTCTAGTGTGCCCTGGCCTCCTGCAGAAAGCGCACCGAGTAGCCTGCCTCTGGCCTGGTCCCTGGTGCTGAACTGGGTACCCTGAACTGTACTCGGTACAACCCTCTCAAGTGCTGCCATCGCCAGCTGATGGGAGTTCTCCATGCTCCACCGCAACAGGTCTGCCTGCGTGCTCTGAGTCTGCAATATCCGTTGCAGAAGGGCCATCATCCCTGAGTATCTGTCGGTAGCGGAGGCGCGGGGTGGAAGAATATCAGGAACGATCATGGACAGTCCCGCTGCTAGAGGTGAAAGACCTCCTGGAACCGTCGCTGCTGCTCCTGCCTGAAGGGCAGGGACTGAGGTGGCAGCTCTCTCAACTGTAGCTCCCGCAGCCGGAGGTGGAAGACCTCCCGGATCTGACCTCTCTGGGGCACTAGGCCCTGCTGCCCGAGAATGAGTCACTGTCATCCTGAAGACGAATTGAACCCAAGAGATCAATATGGCACAAGATAAGTATTATCAAAGGAGGACAATTGAATTCAAATGCAAGAAGAGTTGTCATGGTAATCAAAAGATCAGAATTTTCCTAAAATGTGATTGAGTAACTTCAAAATATATCCTATTCCTACTGCAGGCTGTAGTGGTACTCAAGTTCGAATACCATACTAAACTCGACCTGCGTGGGCCACCACAAAAACGTGTCACGACCCGCACCCTGATTAGGGGCACGAGAAGTGGGTACGTCCAGCCTACGCCGCAGCATCGGCGGTAGAACGCTGTCTAGGTCATCTAGATACTACAACTAAATAGATAAAGGTACCTGTACAGTATATACACTCCGAATGGAGGTGACATAGCAATACAGTCTCAATCACAAATGTAAAACTAAGGTAGATAGCATGGAAAGGAAATATGATAGATGAAGCAAGAAATAAGTTCGAGATCCACACAAGTCCAAAACTAAACGTAACATCACAGATAATATATAATACTACATTCTAAAATCTAAAGCTGGATCGCAGTCCAGTCAAGCCTAACAAGTGCTAACTACTCAGGGAGTATAAAATCTAGTGGCCAATCTATCAGGCCACTGCCCTGGCCTGAGTCTCCATCTGTCTCAGAAACATCTGTAAAATATCATAACGGTATCCTGTCAGGAAAATGAGCAAGTACAAACACCAACAGCAGTTCCATGTGAATTGACAATATATAAGAGACAGTATAATGAAATACAAGACAAAGATATAGACGACTTGGGAACCATTCGAAAGCCGAGTTACAACCCTTAAACCAAACAAGGACCGGGGTTGTAACCCTTCTTTCAAACAGGACTTAGTCTCATAATACAGTATAAAGGCAGGTAGAGCATGTGAGTAAATGAATCATAGCATGGTGAGAAGTACAGAAAGTAAAATTGAACTGAAATATAAGATACGACAATAAATGTAAAATGTGATTTGAATTATTAGAGCGATATGTGATCGGCTAGGGAGTCAGGATAGGGTTATCCACTTGGCCCGACAATCACAGAAAAATCTCTGGAAAGGGTCATGCCGGCCAACCTGGATAACCCGGCAAGGGGTGTCTGCTACACCCTACGTGAGGTGAGGGTGGCGCTAGCAAAATAGTGACAGGGAGGCTTTGATCACATAACCCCTAATAATTCCCCCATCCCCGAATAGTAACATGGATCCGGACATAGCACGTCATGACGCGAGATTCCCTAAGAGGGGAGCAAGTCCTCTTCAGGAATCGGCGTCAATACAAGTACAAGAATCAAGACCAAGCAAGTACCAGTATCCCAAGAAATCTAGGAATGACATCTCATGACAGGAATCCGACAATACTAGTCCGTGAACTGTCGTGTCGAGAATCAAGTAAGACACTACAACTGAATCGGATATAGTAGATATCAAGACAATGAAAACTATCAGTGAATGTACTCGCCTGCTGTCCTGAGCTGTATGGTATCAATGCTCAGAGCGGTATCAGAAGACCTAAATATGAGATACTGTAAGTTAATTTAGGTTTAAACAAGTTTAGGAATGATTTACAATGAATGATATGCAATCTAGGTCAAACCAGGTCTCACTGAGTCACACTAAGTCCTGTCAAGTCAATCTAGGTCAAATCAAGTTATATCAAGTCAATCTAAGCCTAACCAAGTCAATCCTAGGTCATACCAGGCATCACGGGTCAAAACAAATCGAAGAAAGTCAAACGGGATCAAGAGTTGGCCTACAGTTGACTTTTGGTCAACTGGTCAACTCTGGTCAATCCTGGTCAACTCTAGGTCAACCATGGTCAACCCTAGGTCAATGGTGACTAATAGTTGACTTTGGTCAACTACAAAAGTCTAATGGAAATCGGAACTAATTTGGGTAAAGCGTTGACCCATAGTTGACTTTTGGTCCAAAAAGTCAACCGTGGTCAACCGGGGCCAAGACTAGGTCTAGGCGACTATTTCTAACTATTACCAACCTCTAAACCCATATCCAAGTCCATCTTGGACTTCGAAACTCATATCTTGGCCGTAGGCCAATATCCTATTTTACCCTTAAAAAGGGTAAAATTCTAGCTTCGGCAACTATCCAGTTAGCCTACCTACGCTTGATATTTTGACCCGATCTCCCTAGGGTAGTATGATACTAGCCTATACATATAATATCTACCAAAATACCTAGGTAACGTGGACATCCAGTCCATGATACGGTCCGTTGTAAAATCTTGAATATTTCAAGATACGGACCGATACGGCGCGACACGGGCCCTACGACCCCGAACTCCAGGAAGCCAACCCAAAATCTAAATCGTATTCATGCTCCACGCCAAGTTTCAACTCAATCGGATACTCCGAACTCCGATTCGCCCTCTAACTCGGTTTTTCCCCTTTTCTATTCTAGCCTTTTTCCTATTCTTCCAACTTCTTTCAATCTTTCCTTCTAACCTCTAATTCTTTCTAACTTCTCATTCCATAATCATTTTCTACTCTTCCTACGATTCCAACCATATATAATACTTATATATATATATATTATATATATATATATATATATATATATATATATATATTATATATATATATATATATATATATACTAGGTAAAAAGGGGGTGCAATAGGCTAAAAGCCAAGGTGGGGGGGGGGGG
>JANAVB010044237.1:0-33141 GCA_029216955.1 Iris pallida
GCCAGCAGTACGTTGATTTTTAAAGTCAGGATTAAACCTGCTATCGGCCATGGTGTGCCGAGTAAATACAGGTTTAAGGACTTTCGGTGAGGAGATAATCAACAATGCTCCTCATCGGAGCATTTTTCCCAGGGTAGAAATGCCCTACACTTATTTGATGGGGTTGTTGGCACCACAACTGCAACCTGTTGCCACCGGGCCCGGGAGATAACGAGAAGGTCTTCCTCCAAAAATTTAGCAAGGCCACATGGACTGCTACAACCGTAGCGGATACCCGGGCAGTTCTGAATTACTCTTATGGTTGGAACTTCTTCTGCACCCGGCCGCAAGTTCCAGCAGATTGCTTCGGCATTCAGTTTGAAGATGGCTTTGATGGGAGAATTGTATTGCCACCATCAGTTTTTAGATGGCTTCAGTGCATTAGACCCTCTCATCTGATGTACAGAAATGAAGATAATTGTGCGTTTGAACCATATCTACCCAGTAGGTTCGCTCGCCAATTCGGATACGACCAGCTTCATGTTGGTAATCCTTCTACTAGTTTCCATCACAATGGAAACTATTCGACGGTGCAAGGGGTTGGAGATACTTGGTGCTGCTCAGACTGGTGCTAAATTTAGAATCTCAACTGCCACCAGTACTACAGAACTACGTATACTCCATACGTATGCTCACTTTTATGCTTCAATTCGTTCTTTCTCCCACGCTACAATATGAGAGGAAGTCTGAGGTGGCCTAAAGAAGGAAATATTGAGGAGCCGGTCAGGGTACCTGCAGACATCCCTGACGATACTGACATCCCATATCCATTTCTGATAGTATCCCTACAGAATTGGAGAACCAGCTGCAGAACCAATCATCATTGGCAAAGGTCGAAAGAGAAAACAAAATGCAGTCGTTACATCTCCGGTGAAAACTCCAAAAAGAAGAAGAAGTCTACCACTAGAGGGCCTTCCAAATCAAGAGTCCTCTCTCCAGACGATGACACTTTAGTTGAAGAAGATCTTCTTGTTGGTTCTTCTTCAATTAATCCAGGAGAAGGGTCTTCGGCTCCTCTACCAGTAATTGGATCTGACGCTGTAACACTTTTGTCCCCTGGACGTCTTAGTACCTCACTCCATTTATCCTTGCCATCCAAGGCACCAGTTACAGAAGGTGTTACTACTGTATCCACCACCGATCAAGACCGCATCCCATCGGACGAACCTGCTCTTGACTTTGAGGATGATGACTGGGATGGTGATTATGATACATATCTTGAAAAAAATGCACATATTCCAAGTATTATACAAAACCTATACGGAATTATATATCATGATTTTGTATACTAACTTATTTTTGTTCGTTTTGCAAATGTCATAATTGCACCAAAGCCTGTAGCTCCTCCTCCTCAAGAAGAAGAAATCTATGAAGAAAATGAGGAATTTGAGGAGGAGGCTTCTTCTTCAGAAGATGCAGACGCTGAAGAGGAGGGAGTGCAAAAACCTGAGATGGAGCTTCAAGAAGAATATCCTCCATCACTTGAAGCACAACAAGCACAATCTGAAGTGTCCTCTCTTGTTGAGGACCAGCACAAAGAGAAGACTAGAGTCGACCCCACTGTAGGTGATGATGGGGCTACTGGAGGAGACCCAGACTTGAACAAAGAATCAACTGTAGAAAGTATCACCACAACTGAAGCAGTAGAAAATCCTGTGGAGCAATCAATTGAAGAAGATGCTGGTGGCATGCTTGAACTTCCAAGAAAAACTGGGGAAATTATAATAACATCCTCTACTGTCGTCACTAATCCAGTACCAGTTTCTGACAAGCCAATGCCAGAATCTGAATTAGCTCCTGTAGTTGTCACCACATCCACCAACATTACCGCCGCTAGAACTCCAGAAACGGCTGGAGTGACAAATATTGAAGACATTGCTCCTGAGGTTCTTGGGAACCAAATAACAGCAGTAACGACACCAGCTCCACCTCCGTCTGTTGTTACACCGATGGTAGCTATAGATGTTGGAGATACAATCCCTGAAGCGTCTAGGGATCAATTGGCTATAACGGTAGTAGCAGCAACGACTTCGTCTCATCCTACTGTTATACCACCAACATCTGCTCCCGATCTCCAAGGAAGAGATCTGTTAGATATTATCGCCACGCCAAGTTCCAGCACAGAAATAAATCTCCTAGTTGAGATTTATACTGACACCTTTTATAAAAGCCTGACAACCTTGATAAAAATGGTCCTAAATAAGGGCCTCAATTATGAGACTTTGAAGACGGCAATGGCCTCGACCATCAAGAACGTTGCTATGTTCAATGATGCTGAAAGAGCCGCTACATTGGAGAAAATTGTGGAGGACCTTGAACAGCCAATCAGAGAATATCTCAAGCTGTCAGGTAAGACTGTGGAAAGTCTTATCGAGGAGGAATATGATGCCTTAACAGCTGATTATCTTGCTCGGGAGGCTACATATAATAAATCTCTCCATGAACACAGTCTGAAGGTTGCCAAAGAGAAAGCATTCTTGGCTGGAATAAAGCCCATACTACATGGTCATAGAGTAGCTTATGATGCTCTGAACATAGATATTCAGAACAAAAATTATGAAATCCATGAATTCGAGGCAGGGTTAGCTCGCTTGAAGGCTGAAAGAGAAAAGATGATCGAAGCTCGAAATCTGCACCTCACCCAGAGCTCGGTTTTCGAAGAGAAAGTCTTTGGGGCTGAATCAACTATCAGGACCCTTGATGAAGCCAAAGAGGGTCTGATAACCACCTTCGCTAAACTTTCTTGCATTTTCACCCCTGAAGCTCGACGTGCCGAGGCTACGAAGAAAGTTATGAGTTCTCGTGGTAAACGGCTAGAAGAACTACAACAGTTACTTCTAGATATTTCTACTCCACCTTGAAAGAACTCCTTGTAATCTTATCTCTTATCCATTTGCAATGTTTCCACAAATGAATGAGAAATATATATATTTTGTGATCCTATCGTTTATTTGGAATCTAAACAACAGGTATGAGATAGAAAATATTTATCAGAGGTTATATGAACATGACAAATCTTCTAAACTCAATACATTATATCTATCCAGAGGTAATACGGACATGATAGATAAGTAGATTTAATATTCATCCAGAGGCCTTGAGAACATGATGAAATAATAAATCTAATTAATCAACTGATAAGACAGAAGATTAATCTCTGTTTGAGAATATACAACACAGTCAGAGGTAATATGGACGTGATAGTATGTAAGAACTCAAAGGAAAATTAATATCTATGCAGAGGACAAATGGACATGATAGATAAAATGAAGTCTTGTTTTTCTTTTTTAGAGTATAATACTTATCAGAGGTAATATGAACATGACAGTATGTGAGAACTCAAAAAAAGTAGATAAATGTCTATGCAGAGATCAAATAGACATGATAGATAAGTAGATTTGATATTCATCCAGAGGTCTTAAGAATATGATAAATACAAATCCAACTTTATGTGCCAACCGGTAAAAAGAAAATGAGTAATCAGCTTAACCAAACCTTGGTAGCTGGGGAATAAGGAAACATATGTCATTGAAGATATACGTCATTATTGATAAGAGAATGAATGAATCAATATATTTTTCAAGAAGGAGGATATCATCTTTAAGGATCATTCTCAAATGGTTCTGATTCATCATCAATTTGAACCATATTAACTGAGAATACTCGTCCAGATTTCTCATATGAGGAATGAAATATATCAGACTGGATGAATTGGTCTTCTTCTGAATCTGATGATGATGAAGAGCTAGAAGAGAATTCTTCTTGTATATCGTCATTAAACATGTGGGATGGATCATATCCCAATCCATGATGAGTCTTTTGGTAAAATGGATTACCACATAATGGTAGTCGTCTGCACTTGCCCTGATTGAGACCTTGTATAGTCTTCAAATCATACCCCATGTTCTGGATGATCTTGATAGATTGTTGACTGTATTTGTCAATTCAGATTCTTCTTTTATCTTTATCTTTCAGATCATCTGTCTGAGCAACAGGGATATTTCTAGCCAGACCAAACACAATTTTGACGCTTATTTTTCTTATCAGATGGAACCACAAAATAGGATTCTTCATGATGTCTGAAAATTACGTAAGCTTGTGATGAAGCGGCTACAGGTAGTAGATAGGAAGAAGATGTCAGGAACCTTTGAGCATAAGGTCCAACATCTACATGAGGAGGAAAAGAATTTCCCTTATGATCAATGTATAAAGTTTCTTCCGGTTCTATGTTGTCTTTATATTGATGACTTTGATTATCAGAAAATAAAGTCATTCTCTCAATAAACTTGACAGCCATATACTCGAAAAGGAGATCTTCATTGATATCAAAAAGCACAGAATGATCGATATTTACATCATTTACAATCTGATTGCTACGCTTTGGATTAATCAACAGTGGACCATCATCCGTCTTCTGCGTAGATTTGCCAAGATTGACAATCAACGGTGATTCTAGATGATTCGTACAAGAAGTACGCCCTTTGACCTTGATCATAAAAGGTTGAACTTGGCTCTTAACAGAAATATTTATTGGTTCCTCAGATGAAGTTTGAGTTCTTCCTTTCACCTTGATTATCAATGGTTGATCATTGACAGGTTGGGATTGGATTCGTCCCTTGACTATGATCTTCATAGGTTGCTCCTCTGGCGGATCTTCATTAATAGACTGATCCTCAGATGATGATTGATCTTCCGCCATGTCTGATATCTCTTTCACATGCTCTTGTTTATAAAGCCTTGAATCAGAGAAGTAGGCTTCGACACCCTTGAAAGGATTAATATCAGCAAACTCAGCTTTCATAACTCCTTGGGAATCCATATATTTGAAGCATTGGTGGAGAGTTGAAGGCACAATATTGTGCTCATGAATCCACGGTCTTCCCAAAAGGATATTATAGGAGACATCTGAGTTGATAACATAGAAAGTTACCATGGTTCGGAGATCACCAATCTGAATCTGCAGACGAATCTTCTCCAGTGGTTTGCTCTTGCCAGAGTTAAAACCAACAATCGTGGTACTAGTGTAAGTCAGCTCACTAGTAGGAATCCTCAGGGGTCTTAGCATACTCTGAAGAATTATGCTAATTGAGGACCCAGGATCAATGTAAATCCTGTCAATTTAGTAGATCCGATGTACCCAGTATAGCACAGAGGCCTATCATGCTTGTTGTGTTTCAATAGCATATCCTCTTGTGTAAAGGTAATGTTGGGAATTGCTTCCATCACACTATGACATTGCAGACATGACACTGGTATATTATCGGGAGTCTTGAGCTGAGCCAAGCATGAGTCTGCTTGAAGTAAAGCTTCGCTCAAAGTCTCTCTGCTTTCTCTGGAAAGGCGAAGCAGTTCAAATATAGATAGTCTAGCCGGAGTATTGGCTAACTGAGCTAGAATATCAAACTTGTAAGGCTTCATCACCACCCCCTGACTGGAAGCAGAATTCAATGGGACGTCAAAGCGTACTGCTTTCTGTTTCCCCTTTTCAACCACAGAAAGTTTAGCAGGAACAGAAGAAGGTTGAGCTGGTAGTGATTCCACTACGTCTTCTGCTTCTTTGGAGGATCCCTCATAGTCTTTGTGGTACTCTTTTTCAGATCGTGTACCAGCAAAAGTTTCTTCTTTAGACTCAAGAGAAGGAAGTACCATATTACAGGATTTAGTCTTCCTTCCCCTAGCCTTCTTCTTGTGAGGACTATTATGAGGGACTTCAGAACCCAATCCAACAGTAGAGTTTTGATTTTGAATCTGTAAAGGAAGTCATATTCCTTTATCATAATTCAAACCCTCTGCCTTTTGAAAGTCATAACCCATCTTCTTCATGAGATGAACAGATTGCTGACTATACAAATGAGTGGACAGCAGACTTTTAACGGGTGTTTCAACAGAGAAAGAGGAAGAGATCTCTGTAACTACAGGAGAATGAAGCATAGATGTCTCTGTAGTTACGGAAGGAGAAGGATTCGGGATGCGAGGAAAAATCCCTGTTGGAGCCTTTTCATAAGCAGCAAAGACTTGTTGTGCCCGGTATAAAGGAACACTATTCATGGCTAGCCACTGTTGATGAGTAAGCTTGAGCTTGGTAGGAGGAGCTAGACTTGGAGGACAGATGTTTAGTCCTTTCAACCTGTCTTCTAGAGGAAGGTCATCCCACAGCTGATCCAAGTCATCAGGATCTGGAATAACATGAGAGATCATGTTGCAGGTTTTGACTTTCTTACCTTTCTTGGATTTTAAAGTTTTACCTTCATTTCCCAACTCAGGTATTAAGTCAGGATGTACCCACATGATTTCACCATTCTTTAGGGTGAGTGGCAGCAATCCTGCATTTTCATCCCTGGCAGACGAGATATTCACAATCTTCATCGTCATCTTTGGGATTAGGATAATTCTGTCTGGGACTTGTTGTGGAGGAAAATCCCCGAACTGAAGAGAAACCATGTTGGTTGTAACCGTATGGTCATCATTGGTTAAAGCGATAGCACCACCATTTATCAGCTCTTGGATTTTCTTTTTCAAGACATAGCAAGCACTGGTAGGATGATTAATGTATCTATAATAGATACAGTATTTAGGATTGTCAGTCAGATTCACCTCATTAGGTCTCTTTGGCTCCGGAATCTGAAGTTTGCCACTTTTCACCAGATATTGAAATATCCCTGGGATGTCACTTTCATCAAAAGAGTATTCTTCCTTTGGCCTGGAAGATTCTTGATTATTTGGCGTCGTTTTGTTCTTGGAAAGATTGACCATAAGAGTATCTTTTCCCTTCACATTACGATTGCCAGGATTATTACCAGGATTATTTTTCTTCCCTTTATCTTCTGAAGCGAAAATCATCCCGTGCTCGCGAGCTAACCTACCATTGGTCTCGACAGAAACTGCTGCTATGATAAACAAAGCCCAATTTGTGAATTTGGAACCCGTGAAGACAGCAGTGGATGGTCGTAGATTCATCTTGCATGTATCAATCAACGCTGAATCTGGCATACCAGGAGGCATCTTTAGAGTAGCCTGTCGAAAATGTTCAATGAACGTCCGAGTATCTTCTTTCTCCTTTTGTTTGATTTCTATCAAGGAGGACATGTTCATGTCCATACCTCCTTCATAAAAGCGGAAGAGAAACATTGCCTTGAATTCGTCAAAAGACGAAATAGAGTTATCGGGTAAGCTACGATACCAGTCGTAAGCTGAACCCGTCAGACACCCGATGAACACTCGAGTGAGAAGAGCATCATTTTTCTGTAAGTGTACAGTCATAATATCAAAATAATTGATATATTGACTGGGAGATGCTTTTCCATCGAACAAAACCATAGATTGTGGCTTGAACTTCGGTGGAAAGGGTACATCATTCCAATGAGGAGGATAGGGTTGCTTAATCCCTAACCTCTGGAGCTGATCTTTGTGTCTCAAAACTTCAAACTGTGCTTTGAGTTCACGCACTGCTTGAATGGCTTCACTGGTTTGAGGAAGCACATTTGATTGAATGGTCGTTGGATGTACCGTAACCCCCACTGGAGGTGGTACATCTTCTGGAATGATGGGATCTGGAGATGCAGAGTTTTGATTAACAGCAGGCTCTTGAATATTCAAAGGTATATCAGCCCCTTGACTATCTTGAGTTTGTGCTGCTACTGGTACCAGGGTTATTACTGTCGGTTGAGTAGTTTGCTGATTCAAAATTATCTGATGTATGCTTTGCACCATGTTAAGCATGTCTTTCAGTGATTGCTCCATGGTAGTGAGGTTGTTCCGTATTAGCAGATGACGTCTCTGGTTCATCTCCAACAACGTAGGATTCAACCTCTCTCGAAGATATAAAGGGATTAGTATAGAAGTATGAATCCACACTATCGGTATCAGACTCAAAAGATTGAGTACCCCCAGCTTCTGAATCAGAAATCTGTAATTGTCTTTGTCTTCTTGACCGAGTATTCTGATATACTCCTTCAAAGGAATCAAGAAGCCTGTTGAACTGTTGTTGACCTGGAGTTTGGGACATATTCCGTCTTGGATGTCGTCCTCTGTTAGTATGAGATGCCATGTTGACTGACACATATGACAGCTCATGTTCTTGGTCTTCAGCTTGATGTTGAGGCGAGTTAAAACTTAAACGATCAAAAACTGACCGTTTTGAAGCCGAACAACAACAGTTGATCACAACCTAGTGATATTCACAATGATGTTTATCTTGGGGGAATGTCATCGGAGATTGTCTGTTCTTACGCTTTTGCATTTGCAATTCACGTAAATCAGAAGGAACAGATGGAGTATTCTTTTTTATTACATTTGGGGTAGAAAAACGTTTAGTCCCTTGTGTATAAAGAAGATTACTGCTGCATTCGCAGAACCAAACTGTACATTTTTACGCGTTTGGAGTTGTGTGCGTAAATCCTGAGATTTTTGAGCACGAAGGACTCCATTTTTATGGCGTGTAATTTGTAAGTTTGGCACTTTGCGTGAAGCAATATAAAAAGGTTGTTGGTGTAGGACAGAAGCTTTACCAACGACATTTTTACGCTGTATGCGTTTGGGTACATTCACATTAGATGTGTGAACATCATTGTGAATTTTATCTACACTGTCACAGACAGGAGACTTACCTTTACGCATGGAGCATAAAATTTAATTATCTACCACGTCACAAACGGGAGATTTTGTTTTACGCGAGGAGCGTAATTTATTTAAGCCTACCACGTCACCGATGGAGGACTGATTCTTACACTCAGAAGCACAAACTTTAGAGTCTGCCCTATTACGAATGGGAGACTCATTCTTATGTACTGAGCGTAAAATTTGGTTCTTACCCACTGAGCGTAAAACTTGATTCTTACGCATTGGGCGTAAAACCTGATTATCTTCACCGTTACAAACGGAAGATAAATCGTCACACTTTGAGTGCAACTCTGAAGTAAGGACTGCCTCGTTACGAACGGGAGCCCCTACGACAGGAGTGGGAAGAATTCCCTTGTCATCAGAAGCAACAGAGAGATCAGAAGCCACTTTGGATTTAGGAATCCAAACTTTTCGTGCTTTGCGAGACTTTTGAACATTGGAGTGGCGAGAACCACCCCCAGTTCGGAGCATTTCTTCATATGCAGTCTGGTCGAAGTGCACAACCAGAGTCTTCTTGGTCGAACCGACTGAAACATCATCATATTGAGCAATTGCCTCCTCGTCAGAGGAGAAGGTCATCCCCAGCAGAGTCGCCATTTTGTTTCACTTAACAAAAATGCCAAAGAATTAGCTTTTGAAAATAAAATGAGAAAAAGTACAAAAAGTACAAATTTGATTCTGGAAAAGCATTGCTATGGAAGTCTGATTCGTAAATGATCACTTTGTTCCTTGGACCATATGATGATGATGAAGATCACTGCTTGAAGTAGAACAATTGGAAGAACTAAGTCACCAGAAAGGTATCGACGCACTTGGGCACTGATGGCGAGGCCGAATACTTTTCTGCTTTGCTTCACTCTGTTCTGAAAGAAAAGTTGAAGAAGAATGCTCTAGAGAATCAAAATCTCGAAGTTCCGATCTCTGTATTCTCTCCTGTCTCTCTGTCCGTCTCCCTTATGAGAAAAAAAAATAAGTCTATTTATAGACTTGGGCTCTGGTGCGTAAAAACCCAACAAAAGTTCCGCCTTTACGCTAACAACCGCCACCCATGATCAAAGTCATCCTCTGCATACGTTGACACGTGTCCCATCATTTCAGTAAGAATAAGATGCACGTACACACGTTCTTCGGGATGTGTGGCATGAAGGCCATGTAGGCAAACCACGTTCGAAATTGATCAGAAAGAACAGGGCGTAAAAATAGCCCCAATGTGCTCTGAGCGTAAAGCAGTAGATTGGGCGTAAAGTAGCCCCGACATAGACTTCCCGCGTAAAGTGGTTGTTAAGTAACCTTGAGCGTAAAAGATAGCTCAAATAGACTTTACGCACACGTCAACTGTTGAGCGTAAAAGCTCGTTAAGTCTTCGTGCATAAAAGAAGCCATAGTGTGAGCGTAAAGTAGCTCAATCCACATACTAAACGACAACATTGGTCTCTGTATAAAACAAATCCCTTTGAATTCTGTGATATATGCCATCATTAAAATCTTTATGTCAGAGTTTGCATTAAATGCAAGACTTGACAGCTTTGTCCAGCGTAAAAGAGGCTAGCCTGTCCTGGGCGTAAAACGATGGATGTAGATCCGAGCGTAAAATAATCAGCCTACTTCAGGCGTAAAGTGATTAGCCTCTCCTTGGCATAAAAGGGATCAATTTGAGTAGACTAATCTATCACTTTGACCCTTTCTGTGAAGCACTTTTTACGCTCCTACACGTGTGTGTGTGTGTGTGTTGATATACACATATAGTTGTGTGCGTGTCATACATAGACATGTGTGTATATTCATATACATATGTATATATATGTGTGTGTGTGTGTGTGCCTTGAGTTGAGGTTTTAAGTCCCATTTGTAGATGATATATATAATATATATATATATATATATATATATATATATATATATATATATATAAAATTATATATATTTATATATATATTTTTTTGAGAAATCACCTATTTTATTCAAGAAGGCCGAAAGGCTGAACCTTTACAAGTATACCATGAGGCGCAAAATGTCGATGCCTATACATGTATACTGACAAAAGAAGAGAAAAGAAAGGATCACTAGAAGCACCACGGCTAATTCAAAGAAAGGAGAGAGTTCCAGAATGCCGTCTGGCTATGGTTGCAGAGGGGTCTCCGTTTGCGACACTGACGAATGGTCTCCCAAATTAGTTGGGCGGCGTTGTACTGGCGGCCTTCGTATCTAGCCTTGTTCGTGTTTTTCCAGAGAACCCACGTGGCGGCCGCTGCGACGATCTGGTGACCATATGACTCCGCTGCCCATATTATCATGAGGTGGTGAAAGTTGTCGCCCCCACGAGGCAGTGTACAGCGCTGGGAGAGAGCTCTCCAAACCTTGGTCGATAGTTCCCCTTGACTGAGGATGTGGTTGACTGTTTCTGATTGTCGCTCAGAGCAGCAAGTGCAAGCCGAAGCAAGGCTGTACCCGATGGTGTTGAGAGTGTCATCAGTGGGGAGGATGTTGCGTAGGGCTCTCCAGATGAGGAAGGACTACTTCTTGGGGATACAGGTCTGCCAGAAGGATGCGATGGTAGGAGATAGAGCTGCATTGCCTAGGATCACTCTTCTGGCCGACTTAACCGAGAATGCGCCATTACTATCGGGCGACCACTCGAGCTTATCAGCATCCGGTCCGATCTGTACTCTGCTACGACGAATGGAATCGACCGCCTTAGACCCGGCCTATGCCCAAATTTTATTCTAATTCCAGGTGTTATTAGGACGTCCTATAAGTCCTTGATAGAGCTGCATTGCCTAGGATCACTCTTCTGGCCGACTTAACCGAGAATGCGCCATTACTATTGGGCGACCACTCGAGCTTATCAGCATCCGGTCCGATCTTTACTCTGCTACGGCGAATGGAATCGACCGCCTTAGACCCGGCCTATGCCCAAATTTTATTCTAATTCCAGGTGTTATTAGGACGTCCTATAAGTCCTTGATAGAGCTGTTTTTGGGGGTAGCGGAGATGTTGGAAAGCAATATATCGCCGACCCAGCGCTCCAAAAATGGCGAAGCTTTGCCGTTGCCCAGTTTAAGGTGAATCGCTGGTTCGGCATGGGACTGTCCGATGAGAATGCGACGCCAGGCCGCTGAAGATCTGCTGTTCGCGATGGTCGTTGTCGGATGGATGTGCTTGAAGTATCTGGCCATCATAAACCTGGACCATAAGTTCTTACTCGTGCGAAGCGTCCACCATAATTTCATAGAGAAAGCATTAACTATGTGGGTAAATTTAGTGAATCCCAGGCCCCCCTCCTCGGTAGTACGAGCCATAGTATCCCAGCTGGCCCAATGGTGCATATCAAAATCGCCACTGTGTCCCTAGAAAAAGTTGCTGAAGATGCTCTCGATGTAGGATAGGACTTTCTTGGGAGGGGAGCAGGCTGCCAGGGTATAGATAGGAATAGATGTGTGGACGTGATTGATGAGGATCATCTTTCCTCCGGGGGAAGCGTGGCGTTGTGCCAGCCTTCGAGCTTATTCCTGATATAAGTGATCAGGTTTTCAAAAATCTCGACATTAGATCTGCCGTACACGAGAGGGCATCCCAGGTAGTGGAATGGGGGGTATTGGATGCGGAATGAGGTGGTGGTTGAGATGTTGGCTGCTTGCTCTCTCTTGATTTTGTGGTAGGTGTAGATAAGACTTTTATCCGGGTTGATCTTCTGTCCGAAGCACCTTTTGTATCTCTGAAGTTCCGGGTTGATCTTCTGTCCGAAGCACCTTTTGTATCTCTGAAGCATATTGCAGACTACTTCTACCGAACCTGCATCCTCGGAAGAGAATATGAGGATATTGTCGGCAAAGGCCAGGTAGGTGATGATTGGACAGCCGCTGGCTGTGTGATAGTGCTGGAAGTTGGGGGAAGCTCGCCTTCTTGTTAAGGTTTTTGCTCAATGTGTCCGCCGTAATAATGAAGATGGTGGAGGATAGGGGATCTCCTTGCCTAACCCCGTGACTAGATTTGAAGAATTCGTCTGCTTGGCCGTTGATAACAGTGGAGAACCACGAGTTGCTGATCGATCTCCATACGATGCTGGTCCAAATTTCGAAAAATCCGAAGGCTCTGAAGACCCAAATCATGAATTGCCAATCCAGTCTATCGTATGCTTTTTCCATGTCCAATTTGATGGCTATGTTGTCCCCTCTTGCTGGGAGCTTAATGCAGGTGACTAACTCATGGGCCAACATGATGTTATCTTGGATATTTTTCCTCCGAACAAAGCCGCTCTGCTCCTCCGAGATAATTTTGGGGAGAAGGCCTGCCATACGGGAAGCGACGGTCTTGGATATGATCTTGTTGGTCAAGGTGTAGAGACTGATTGGGCGGAAGTCGCGAAAAGTCTCTGGGTTGTCTTTCTTCGGGATGAGGATAAGGTTGGTGCTCGAGATTGCTCTAGGGTAAGTTGCTCCCTGGAGGAAGGTGGAGGCAGCGTTGTGCATGTCAACTTTGATGATGTCCCTGCATGTACGGAAAAAAATCCCCAAAAATCTGTCTGGTCCAGGTGCACTGTGTTCGTCGAGGGCCCAAACGGCTTCTTTCACTTCGTCCTCTGAAGGGGGCTGTTCGAGCTGGGTATTGTCTGTGTCGCTAATGATATGGGGAACCTCGTCCAGGAAAAGGTTGTCTTTGAGGACCGTATCCTTAGAGAATTGTCACTCCCTAATTCCGGTATACGTATTTTTAGTACGTATACTGCTTATTTGTATTTACGTATATTTATACGATATTTATTTTGTTGCATTTCTTCATATATATCCCAAATTATTTGACAAAATAATATTTCGTAATTTATTTTCTGTGATTTTAGTTTACAGTTTTGGCTCTAATTGGGTGACATGTTCTCGGTTCACTTGAACCCGTTGGGTCATCATGAACCAACTTGGTTTAGGCTTTTATATAAAACCCCATTCCTTTTCTCTCCCCTCATTCATTCCTCATAACTCCTCTCATTTACTTCCTTCACCCAACCAAAGGCAAGTATCAACTTGCACAAGGGAGAGATCCATCATTTTCATTTTTCCTTCAAAATTTTACCAAAACTTGTTCTTCTCCTCATTCTCTACTAGATTAGAACTTGGAATTTTCTGATTGGAAGCTTTAATTTTTGTAGATCTAAGTTTTAAACATTTTCGGTTTTCCTTGGTTTTGATCTACTAAAATCCATCATTTTCAAGTTTTAATGGTTCCATGTTGTAGAGAATTGAATTTTACTCAAGATTGAACTTTAAAAATCGAAATTTGGTTAAGATTTGACTTAGTTATGATTTTTGGAGTTTTTAGGGTTCATGGTTCTTCCCTCTCGGTTGAGGGGAAGAAGATGAACAGTGTCCTGTGTCCGCGCCCTCCGCGCGCGCGCATCCCGCGTCGCGCAGATGGGAGGTCCGCGCCCCTGTGTCCCGCGCCCTCCGCGCGCGCGCGTCCCGCGCCGCGCTGATGGGAGGACGCGCTCCCGCGCCCGCGTGGTGCCCGCGCCGCGTGGTCTCCCGCGCCTTGCGTGGCCCGTGCCCCCGCATGGTCCGCGCCTTGCGTGTCCGCGCCTTGCGTGGCACGCGCCTTGCGTGGCACGCGCCCTCGCGTGTCCGCGCCCCGCGTGGTCCGCGCCTTGCGTGTCCGCGCCTTGCGTGGTCCGCGACCCCGCGTGTCCGCGCCCCCGCGTGTTCGTGCCCCTGTGTGGACGTCACGTGCCCGGCCTTCCCGCGCCCTCGCGTGTCCGCGCCCTCGCGTGTCCGCGCCCTCGCGTGTCCGCGCCTTGCGTGGTCCGCGCCTTGCGTGTCCGCGCCTTGCGTGGCCCGCGCCCTCGCGTGTCCGCGCCCCGCGTGGTCCGCGCCTTGCGTGTCCGCGCCTTGCGTGGTCCGCGCCCCCGTGTGTCCGCGCCCCCGCGTGTCCGCGCCCCCGCGTGTTCGCGCCCCTGTGTGGACGTCACGCGCCCGGCCGTTTTCCCCGCGCCTGCGTGGCCGCCCGCGCCCGGCGCTTCCCGCGCCCGTGTTGCCGTCCGCGCTCATGACCGCGCCCTCGCCCGCCATGCGCCCGCGCCATGGATGTGACGCGCCCGCGTTGGTTGGCCGACCTTGCCTTAGTACCTAGTCAGCCTGTCCCTGGTTTTCCATTTTTTTCATGCTACCTTGGCTTATATACGTGTATATGTATTGGTTTGTGTATGCGATATATCCTTACGCCTTTTGTCCTGAGCATGAATATGACCCCGAAGAACAAAGTATTCCTACCTGATACATGTACCTGAATGTCCCAGTTCTTGTTCATGCTCGACAAATGACTCGTAACTCCACGTGGCGTATTTGCAATGATGCATTACACTAAGGAGGGTAGCACATGTTGACATACTGATTGACATGGATCCTCTTTGGGGTACTCGTACTAAAGTACGACTTTAGGAGGATAATCATACAGGCCACAGCATGAAAATCCAAGATTTTACCTAGGGTTAAATTAGGCAACTAAATATACTAGATGCATGGGGAGGGCAAAATCCCGAGATCGTGTTACACCAGCCGCCTTGAGATATTGTCTTGACGCGCCGGCTGGTCTCCACGGATACTGTGTCATCTGCAACGAGTGGATGACTGTATCCGATTAATTCCTGCTACATATTATATGTTTTAGCAAGGTGGCCTTACGAGGGACCTGTGCTCAATTATACCTGTCTACGCGAACCCCTGGGTTGGCTAGCCTTGCTGGAAAGATACGATCTGAGGACTCTGATAATTTAATGCGAGGATAACCTCGCCATACTAGAAACTCGTAGACTTGACTGGCCGTGAAAATGACTTGCTTGTATTTTTCTTTTACCTTCCGCGAGTAACTGAGGAAAGCGGACTGTTATGGTGCGTGATCCAACCCATGTTCTTGTTTGATTGTTGGGTTGGTTATCGTACTATGACAGGCTGCGGACCGAAGTTACGAACGGAAGCCTTAATTTGATTGTGATGTGTTACTCTTGTGAATGACTAAGGAACATGGCCCACCGCGGTACGTGATCCAACCCATGTTCTTGTTTGATTGTTGGGTTGGTTATCGTGCTGCGATGGTCTGTCGACCGAAGTCACGACCAGGAGATCTTCTTACTTATATCTGTAAACTTATGTGAAGGTCATAGAGTGCGACGCGTCTCGGCTCCATGTGGCACCTTTTGTCCTTGTTTGGTTGTAAGGATGCCAGATGGGTCCGACGATGTAGCGCTACCCTATAGCCGCAGCATAAGCTTTATTCTTATCATTATAACTGGATTTTATCTTAACTCTTGTGCCCCTTTGGCGGTACTTGCTATTCGGGGCTGACCCCGCTGGTTTTGTTTGGCCAGATCTCGTAGCAGAGCCAGAGGACGCGATCCTTCTTCCTGACATCCATGGTGCATACTAGGAGCATGGCTGGTCGGGGACTCGAGTGGGTTTCTTCTCCACCACTCTTGCTTATACTTTTGTGCGGCGTTCAGCCACCGGCACCTGTTAGCCGGATTACTTGATATTTTGTGTCAGTACATAATTGTAACTAAACAGACTGCAGCTGTGTATAATTTTGTGCTCATGACTCTCTGAGATAGCTATGTTATAAAGCTAGTCTCTCATGACCATTTTGATGAAGCGTCGGGGACGCCTTACTGCTTTATCTTTAATGTTCATTTAATTGCTGATGTTGTGTTGATTGATTGAGACATAGAACTCTGTGGGACCATAGGAGACTTGATTGTAGCATGTACCCCCCTAGTCTCTTGACAGCTACGATCGCCGTATGACGTCACGTACCTCATATGGTGTAGCTGGCCTCGTCCGTCTCCGTATTTCGGTACTGGGGCGTGACAAGGTTTTAGTGGTAGCCCATGCAGGTATGTTTTTTTCAGACTTGTGGGGTATTGTGATTTATTAGGAGTCTCAATCAAAACTTGTTCCCCTTGAAATTCTGTTTCGAATTCTCTGTCCTTGCCTTGATCTCTAACTTGACTTGCATTCTCGAAATCTTTCTCGTCCGGGCTTGATAATTTTATATCTTTCCCTATAGGGGTGCTTCATTCTCAGTAGCTGGTGAGGTACGTGAGGAAGAGCAGCAAGAGCATGGCTCGACTGGGCAGCAACAGGGGAGAGAACCTTCCCCAGAGCAGATACGAGCAGAAGTGGGACCAGAGCCAGTGGAGCCGCAGGTGATTGGAACTCCTGCAGCACCAGCAGCGCCAGCAGTACCAGATACCGTAGCACTCCTGGAGATCATCCGGGGGTTTCTTGTCACTCACCAACAGCAACAGACCCAGCAGCAGGAGCAGAATGTGTTGTTGAATCAAGGGTTACAGTTAGCTCTTGAAAGGAGTGTCGGGGCTGACTCAGGAGCATCAGGAAGGTTCCGTCGATTGAACCCGAGGTATTTTGATGGCACGGAGGATGCTATTACCGCGGATGCATGGATTCAAGACATCGAAGCCATTCTGGTGGCAGCCAAGGTTTCAGATAATGAGAAGGTTGATCAGGTTAAATTAGTGCTTCAGGATCTTGCCCGCGACTGGTGGGCATCAGAAGAAGTTGGTATCAGACGCCCTGTTCTTTGGACCACCTTCAGTGAAAGATTCAAGGCCAAGTACTTTGGCGTAGTAGCTCGATATGAGCTCCAGCAGAAGTTCATTAGTCTCAAGCAAGCATGCAAGACCGTAGATGGGTATGCAGCGAAGTTCTGCAGATTATGCCGTTTCGCACCAGCAATGGTGGCAACGGAGCCAGAGAAGGCTATGAGGTTCCAGCAGGGGCTCCATTTGGAACTTTTACAGCTTGTGGAAGGCCACAACTACCAGACATTTGATGCTGTTTTGACAGCAGCTCGGAGGCACGAGCTCACCCAGCAGAGGTTGGCATCGAGGACAGGAGGTCAGAAGAGATCTCATTCCCAGGTTGGAGGAGGAGCCATGCAGCGAACATCGGCACCAGCACCCGGTGTTCGTATTCAAGATACAGGAGCGCCGCAGAGGACGGCCGTGTCAACTATCACAGCGCCAGTTCGGCAGTAGCAGCCGAGGAATCAGCAGCAGCGTCAGAGGGCGCCCCAGGGTTGTACCTTCTGTGGTAAGGGAGGACACACTAGGGATGTGTGTCGGTCAACGAATGGCTTGTGCTTGAGGTGTGGTAGTCCAGACCACCGTATTTCGACTTGTCCTATGATGCAGAGGCCAGGAGGGCCAGCTCAGCAGTTTCCAGCGTTGCCAGCTCTAGGGGCAACCTCGAGTGGAGGGCCAGTACTAGCAGTAAGGCCCCTAGCCCAGCGTCTACCAACGCAGGCTCAGATGTTTCGCCAGGCACAGGAAGCCGGAGGCCCTCAGAGGCAGCAACACCATGGTCAAGGAAGGCAGCAACAAGGAGCTCAGCGGGACCAGGCTCTCACATTATCTTTGGGAGAGGCTCTAGCGTCTAGTGATGTGGTGGCAGGTAAAATTCTCGTCACCTCATTTCCTGCTGTAGCATTATTTGATTCAGGTGCTACTCATTCATTCATCTCTGCACGATATGCTACACGGATTGGATTAGAGTTTGAGGCATTGCCGGAGAGGATGGATATACTCACTGGCAATGGGCTCGTAGAAGTTAGTAGAGTGCGTTTTTCATGTCCGGTAGAGGTGTGTGGGCATTTACTGCCCGTATCTTTGATTGAGTTCCCTATGGGGAATTTTGATGTTGTTCTTGGCATGGACTGGTTGAGAGACAGTCATACGACCATTGATTGTAGAGGAGGTAGGGTTATATTCAGCATTCCTGGGATGGAACAGTTCATCTTTACTCGAACCTTGAAGAATCAGACTGAAAGCGTCATCTCAGCAGCAGTGTCAGAGTCAAGACAGATTTCGAGAGTGGTCGAAGATTTTCTTGATGTATTCCCTGATGAGCTTCCAGGGATGCCCCCAATCAGAGAGGTAGAATTCGGCATTTATTTAAACCCTGGAACGAGGCCTATTGCAGATAGAGTTTACAGAATGTCGCCATCAGAGCAGGATAAATTGTATCAACATGAGAAAGAGCTGAAGTCAAAGGGATTCATCCGAGACAGTAAATCGCCTTGGGCCGCGCCAGTGATTCTAGTTCCCAAGAAGGATGGGTCGACGAGGATGTGCATCGACTATCGCAAGCTGAATGCAGTAACAGTGAAGAATAAGTACCCGCTACCAAGGATTGATGACCTGTTTGACCAGTTGAGCAAGGCCAGTGTCTTTTCCAAGATCGATCTTCGTTCGGGATACTATCAGGTGAGAGTCCGAGAGCAAGATATTCAGAAGACGGCATTCAGATCAAGATATGGGCATTATGAGTTTTTAGTCATGCCATTTGGACTAACCAATGCCCCTGCAGTATTATGGATTTGATGAACCGCATCTTTCTTCCATATTTGGATAAATTTGTGGTAGTGTTCATAGATGACATTCTTGTCTATTCCAGCAGTGAAGAGGAGCATGAGGAACACCTTAGGACTGTCTTGCAGACATTGAGGAAGCATCAACTTTATGCGAAGCTTGACAAGTGTGAATTTTGGTTAGACCATATATCGTTCCTGGGACATATGATTTCTGGGGCAGGAGTGTCAGTGGATCCGAGGAAGATTGAAGCCGTAGAGCATTGGCCAGTCCCGAGAACAGTTGCAAAAGTGCGAAGTTTCTTAGGATTAGCCGGTTACTACAGAAGGTTCGTAGAGGACTTTGCCAGGATCTCTGCGCCCTTAACGCGTTTGACGCACAAGGACGTAGAGTTTGTTTGGTCAGCTAGTTGCGGCCCCGATCTTGACGCTTCTAGTAGGATTGGGAGGCTTTACAGTGTATTATGACGCATCCGGGATGGGTCTTGGATGTGTGCTGATGCAGCATGGAAAGGTGATAGCCTATGCGTCTCGACAGCTTCGAGATCATGAGAAGAGTTACCCGACTCACAACTTAGAGTTAGCAGCTGTGGTGTTTTCACTCAAGTTGTGGAGGCATTATTTATATGGAGATCGAGTAGAGATTTATACTGATCATAAGAGTTTGAAGTATGTGTTCACGCAGCGAGATTTGAACATGAGGCAGAGAAGATGGTTAGAACTGTTGAAGGATTTTTATGTGGATCTTCAGTATCATCCAGGCAAGGCGAATGTAGTTGCAGATGCACTGAGTAGGAGAGACAGTGCTTTTATCTTGACTTCGCAGAAGCACATTCTAGCAGATCTTCAGAGTATGGGGATTGAGGTAATTTTGCTAAGGGATATGGGAAGAATGACCAGTATTCAGATTCAGTCTACCTTGGTAGAGAGGATCAGGGCAGCACAAGCAGGAGATCCACAGATTCAGAAGTTGCGGTCAGAGTGTGAATCGGGCAGTAGGAAGGAATTAGTAATTTATGAGGATGGTACGCTCAGGTTTGGAAATAGACTCTATGTACCGAGTGGAGACCTTCGGCAGGAAGTTATGTCTGAAGCTCATAGTTCCATTTATTCCATTCATCCAGGAGGAACGAAGATGTATCGAGATATCAGGCAGTACTTTTGGTGGAATGGCATGAAAAGGGAGATAGCGAGATTTATATCCAAGTGTCTGGTATGCCAGCAGGTGAAAGCCGAGCAGCAGAGACCAGCAGGATTGCTACAGCCACTTCCTATCCCCGAATGGAAATGGGAGCACATCACGATGGATTTTGTGACCGGTTTACCTAGATCCCCGACTGGTAAAAATACAGTTTGGGTGATAGTAGATCGACTCACGAAGGTCGCTCATTTCCTTCCCTTCCGAGTTGGACAGACTACTGAGCAGTTAGCAGAAATGTACGTGAAGCAGATAGTAAGGCAGCACGGTGTTCCAGTTAGTATAGTATCAGATCGGGATACGCGGTTTACTTCCCATTTCTGGCGGAGCTTGCACCAGAGTTTGGGGACCAAGTTAAGATTCAGTACTGCATATCATCCGTAAATCGACGGACAGTCAGAAAGAACCATTCAGACATTAGAAAATATGCTACGGGCGTGTACTTTGGATTTTGGTGGATCTTGGGAGGACCACCTCCATCTAGTGGAGTTCTCCTATAACAACAGCTATCAGGCTAGCATTCAGATGGCCCCGTTCGAAGCATTGTACGGAAGAAAGTGCCGGTCCCCTTTGGCATGGGACGACGTCGGAGAACGGAAGTTATTGGGGCCAGAGATGATCACGCAGACTGTGGAGATAGTTAAGTTGGTCAGAGAGCACCTTCGAGTTGCACAGGATCGACATCGTCATTGGGCAGATCAGCATCGTAGACCTCTAGAGTTCGGAGTTGGCGACCAAGTGTTTCTGCGGATTTCGCCTACTCGGGGTATCATCAGATTTGGAGCCCGAGGAAAGCTTAGTCCAAGATACGTTGGTCCTTTTAAGATTCTCGCTCGGGTAGGCGATGTGGCTTATCGACTTGCCCTTCCGCCTTCGTTAACTGGCATACATGATGTGTTTCATGTGTCCCAATTGCGTGGGTATGTCCCGAATACGAGTCATGTCCTCGATCATTCTGAGTTGGTCGTTGGTACCGACCTAACTTACGAGGAACAACCCGTGTCTATTTTGGACCGGCGAGAGAAGGTGCTCAAGAACCGGACTATTAGTCTTGTCTGTGTTGCTTGGAACCATCACTCTCCGGGAGAATCAACTTGGGAGCGTGAGGACGAGATCCGATCTCGGTATCCGCATTTGTTTGGTTTGTGAGGTATATCTTTATGCTATAATGACACGATTCCACATTCACAGCATGCTTGTATTGTACTTTTGTGATGTAGATAATAACTGCTTGTTAGTTAACTTGCATGTGATTGTGCCTTGCTTGTCCTGATCTTTCAATCCTGTCTTGGCTGGAAATTCCGAGGACGGAATTTTTCTAAGAAGGGTAGAGATGTCATTCCCTGATTCCGGTATACGTATTTTTAGTACGTATACTGCTTATTTGTATTTACGTATATTTATACGATATTTATTTTGTTGCATTTCTTCATATATATCCAAATTATTTGACAAAAATATTTCGTAATTTATTTTCTGTGATTTTAGTTTACAGTTTTGGCTCTAATTGGGTGACATGTTCTCTGTTCACTTGAACCCGTTGGGTCATCATGAACCAACTTGGTTTAGGCTTTTATATAAAACCCCATTCCTTTCTCTCCCCTCATTCATTCCTCATAACTCTCTCTCATTTACTTCCTTCACCCAACCAAAGGCAAGTATCAACTTGCACAGAGAGATCCATCATTTTCGTTTTTTCCTTCAAAATTTACCAAAACTTGTTCTTCTCCTCATTCTCTACTAGATTAGAACTTGGAATTTTCTGATTGGAAGCTTTAATTTTTGTAGATCTAGTTTTAACATTTTCGTTTTCCTTGGTTTTGATCTACTAAACTCCATCATTTTCAAGTTTTAATGGTTCCATGTTGTAGAGAATTGAATTTTACTCAAGATTGAACTTTGAAAATCGAAATTTGGTTAAGATTTGACTTAGTTATGATTTTTTGGAGTTTTTAGGGTTCATGTTCTTCCCTCTCGGTTAGGGAAGAAGATGAACAGTGTCCTGTGTCCGCGCCCTCCGCGCGCGCGCGTCCCGCGCCGCGCTGATGGGAGGTCCGCGCCCTTGTGTCCCGCGCCCTCCGCCGCGCGCGTCCCGCGTCGCGCTGATGGAGGACGCGCTCCCGCGCCCCCGTGGTGCCCGCGCCGCGTGGTCTCCCCGCGCCTTGCGTGGCCCGTGCCCCCCGTGGCCCGCCCTTGCGTGTCCGTGCCTTGCGTGGCCCGCGCCCTCGCGTGTCCGCGCCGCCCCGCGTGGTCCGCGCCTTGCGTGTCCGCGCCTTGCGTGGTCCGCGCCCCCGCGTGTCCGCGCCCCCCGTGTTCGTGCCCCTGTGTGGACGTCACGCGCCCGCCTTCCCCGCCCTCGCGTGTCCGCGCCCTCGCGTGTCCGCGCCTTGCGTGGTCCCCGTCTTGCGTGGCTCGCGCCCTCGCGTGTCCGCGCCCCGCGTGGTCCGCGCCTTGCGTGTCCCGCCTTACGTGGTCCGCGCCCCCGCGTGTCCGCGCCCCCGCGTGTCCGCGCCCCCGCGTGTTCGCCCCCCTGTGTGGACGTCACGCGCCCGGCCGTTTTCTCCCGTGCCTGCGTGGCCGCCCGTGCCCGGCGCTTCCCGCGCCCGTGTGGCCGTCCGCACTCGTGACCGCGCCCTCGCCCGCCATGCGCCCGCGCCATGGATGTGACGTGCCCGCGTTGGTTGGCCGACCTTGCCTTAGTACCTAGTCAGCCTGTCCCTGGTTTTCCATTTTTTTCATGCTACCTTGGCTTATATACGTGTATATGTATTGGTTTGTGTATGCGATATATCCTTACGCCTTTTGTCCTGAGCATGAATATGACCCCGGAGAACAAGTATTCCTACCTGATACATGTACCTGAATGTCCCAGTTCTTGTTCATGCTCGACAAATGACTCGTAACTCCACGTGGCGTATTTGCAATGATGCATTACACTAAGGAGGGTAGCACATGTTGACATACTGATTGACATGGATCCTCTTTGGGGTACTCGTACTAAAGTACGACTTTAGGAGGATAATCATGCAGGCCACAGCATGAAAATCCAAGATTTCACCTAGGGTTAAATTAGGCAACTAAATATACTAAATGCATGGGGAGGGCAAAATCCCGAGATCGTGTTACACCAGCCGTCTTGAGATATTGTCTTAACGTGCCGGCTGGTCTCCACGGATACTGTGTCATCTGCAACGAGTGGATGACTGTATCCGATTAATTCCTGCTACATATTATATGTTTTAGCAAGGTGGCCTTACGAGGGACCTGTGCTCAATTATACCTGTCTACGCGAACCCCTGGGTTGGCTAGCCTTGCTGGAAAGATACGATCTGAAGACTCTGATAATTTAATACGAGGATAACCTCGCCATACTAGAAACTCGTAGACTTGACTGGCCGTGAAAATGACTTGCTTGTATCTTTCTTTTACCTTCCGCGAGTAACTGAGGAAAGCGGACTGTTATGGTGCGTGATCCAGCCCATGTTCTTGTTTGATTGTTGGGTTGGTTATCGTACTATGACAGGCTGCGGACCGAAGTTACGAACGGAAGCCTTAATTTGATTGTGATGTGTTACTCCTGTGAATGACTAAGGAACATAGCCCACCGCGGTACGTGATCCAACCCATGTTCTTGTTTGATTGTTGGGTTGGTTATCGTGCTGCGATGGTCTGTCGACCGAAGTCACGACCAGGAGATCTTCTTACTTATATCTGTAAACTTATGTGAAGGTCATAGATTGCGACGCGTCTCGACTCCATGTGGCACCTTTTGTCCTTGTTTGGTTGTAAGGGTGCCAGATGGGTCCGACGATGTAGCGCTACCCTATAGCCGCAGCATAAGCTTTATTCTTATCATTATAACTGGGTTTTATCTTAACTCTTGTGCCCCTTTGGCGGTACTTGCTATTCGGGGCTGACCCCGCTGGTTTTGTTTGGCCAGATCTCGTAGCAGAGCCAGAGGACGCGATCCTTCTTCCTGACATCCATGGTGCATACTAGGAGCATGGCTGGTCGGGGACTCGAGTGGGTTTCTTCTCCACCACTCTTGCTTATACTTTTGTGCGGCGTTCAGCCACCGGCACCTGTTAGCCGGATTACTTGATATTTTGTGTCAGTACATAATTGTAACTAAACAGACTGCAGCTGTGTATAATTTTGTGCTCATGACTCTCTGAGATAGCTATGTTATAAAGCTAGTCTTTCATGACCATTTGATGAAGCGTCGGGGACGCCTTACTGCTTTATCTTTAATGTTCATTTAATTGCTGATGTTGTGTGATTGATTGAGACATAGAACTCTGTGGGACCATAGGAGACTTGATTGTAGCATGTACCCCCTCTAGTCTCTTGACAGCCACGATCGCCGTATGACGTCACGTACCTCATATGGTGTAGCTGGCCTCGTCCGTCTCCGTATTTCGGTACTGGGGCGTGACAAGAATCTGGAGTAGAACTTAGCAGCCGCCACTTGGATGCCCTTGGGGTCACTAATGTTAGTACCATTTTTTGCGGCAATCTGGTGGAGAATGAGTTTTTGTCTACACCCATTAACGCAGGCATAGAAGAATCTCGAGTTGTTGTCCCCCTCGCTGTCCCATTTGATTCTGGCTTTCTGCTTCCAAAAGTCAGTCTCAATTTTTAGCCTGAATTGAGGATGGCTTTGGTGAGATTTAGAGCCTTCCTGTTATTTGGCGAATAGTCGGTCATATACCTGGCTTCGATGCGAGTAACGTCATCCTCAGCCTCACGAATGGCTTGGAAGATATCGCCATAAGTTTGCTTGCTTCAGGATGCCAGAGCATTCCTCGTGGCTTGGAGCTTGTGAGCCACCCGGTTGAGAGGATCGAGTGAGTCCGTGCTGTTCTAGGCTTCCGTGACTACCCCCAAAAATTGGGGGTGCTCGCTCCAGAAGTCTAGGAAGCGGAAGCTTTTCCTGGACTGGTTGGAAGTACTGGTGATTTCAACTAGCAGGGGGGCATGATCTGATTCGGTGGCATTAAGGTAAGAGAGCTTGGAGGTAGCTCCCATCCCTAGCCAGTGAGCATTCGATAAAGCCCTATCCAGGCGAGAGAATTGCCGACGGTCGCCTTTCTGCATGTTGCACCAGGTGAATGCGTTGCCTGTGAACGGGATAGATGTGAGGTGAGAGTTGAAGATGAAGTTGTTGAAGTCTTGCATGGCGGGGAGGGGAGAGGCGCCCTCCTATTTTCTCATCTCTACAGGTGATAGCGTTGAAGTCCCTAATACAAAGCCATGGGAGGTTATGGTTGTGATTGTTGATGTTCAGGAGATCGTTCCAGAGGTCTGTGGTCCGCAATGTCGCAGCTGCCGTGAACCGCGGAAAGGATAGCGCGGTTAGGGATCAACAGGTGTTGTATCCAGCAAGAAAGGGCTTAACGGGAGTCATGGATGACTCCGATTTGAACGGCTTTGGAACAGAGGATCCAAATGTCGTGTCTGCCAGCTATGGCCGTTTGAAAGCCTAACTGCAATTGGATTGATTTGAGTTTCCTGTTAGGGATTTTGGGTTCAAGGATAATCAAGATGTCGATCTTGTGAGTTTTCTTAAGACTGGTAGTTCTCCTCATAGTAGGTTTTTCGCCAGACCGCAGACATTCCAAGAGAGAATGTTCAGCATTATTGGGGGTTTGTGTGGTGTTGGTTGGACCGCTTAGCAGCAGACCTGGTGTGCATGGACGGGGACTTCACGGATCCTTTCTTATCCAATTTCCTGGTGGCAATGGATGCTACTCCTGCCGACTTGGAGGATATGCTGGGGTCCTCGGAGCATTTTTGGTGTACGACTGATTCTCCGGCCGAGTCGAGATCTGCTTGCTCCGACGGGATAGTGAGGGAATCATCAGAGATTTTGATCTGTTCTCCTTCGGCCTGGAGGAGAAATCCTACGGCGATGACCTGAAGGCCTCTACTAACCTGCTCCGGCCCTAGAATAGCCAGAGCGTCAATGGCAGGGTTACCGTGCGCTTTTTGGTGGTCGGTGGCGATCAGGGATGCTAGGAGGGGCTCCTCTGCGTCCTCCAGGGGTGGGACGCTGAGATCCTCCGAGTCCGTGCCGGGGGCCTTGGCGATGTCGGCAGGAAAAGTCGTCTCCTGGGAGGAGTTAGTAGCTTCTGCCATGAGGGCGTCGAACTGATTGGACAGAGGAAGGACATGTGGTTGGTAGAGAATAACGGCTTTTTCCATTGGGTTGTCTCCGCCGAATTTTCCTTCACTATAGTTGAATCTGGTGTGGGAGTTCGGTAGAGAAATTAGGGGTGGTTGGGCGAATTTGTGATACTGGTTTCCTTTGGGACTGAGTTCTGTCCGCTCTGGTTTCTTCCTAAGCTCGGAGTGGAGACGGAAGCAAGCTTGGATAAGTGATCGCATAAATGGCAGTGCGTGCAGAAGATTATGTGATTGTCGTAGATAATTTGCTGAGTGTGAGTCTGGTTGCCAAGTTCAATGAGTATGTGGCTGGAGGGGCTCTGAGGTGAGGTCGAGTTGTACACATATCTTGGCATAGTGTGCTTTGGTTAGGTTGCTGGTTTCGGCAGCAGTGGTGACGAAGGTCCCGAAGGAGTTGGCTATACGCTTAAGAGCCGTCGGAATGAAGCAGATGAGGGGAAGATTGGGTAGGGTGACCCAGGCGGCCACCGTTGTTGAGTCTTCCTTGGTGTTGAAGTTAGCTGACCACTTGATTATCTTCATCTGGTGGGAGCCGACTCTACCGGTGCATTTGGACCACACCGTCCTGTGGTCAAGGTCGGAGGAAAGGTATAGCAGAATATGCCTTGGGTCGAGGGGGGCTACCCTGTACTCGGCCGATAGCCGCCAACTGGCAATAACCTCTTCGACCCTGGCGAGTTTGGGATAGCCGAATGAGAATTTAAGGACGAAGGAGTAGGGGAATGAGGTGGCCAATGAAGAGAGTTCCTAGTCAGTGAAAGGTACCGTCGGCATGGGAGATGTCGGCGGATACTCGACTTCGGGAAGAGGGACATCCAGGATCAGGAGTCCCTGCTTGGGAGCCCTGTCTGGATGAAGGATGTCGGCGAAGGAGGGGGACAGACGTTGAGATGGGCATAACGAAGGTTGAGCCAGAAATTGGGGTACGTCGGGAGAAGCGGACCCCAGGAGGGGTAGGCTTGCGCCCAAGGAGGTGGGAGGCTGACACCTGGGGACTCCAGGTTGCGCGATCGCGAGAACCTGGGTTGTGCCTGAAAAAGATGGGGGCTGGGTTGTGACCAAATGGGGGGTAGGATTCTCTAGGGCGGAGCCGAGAGGGTGGTGGAGGGAGCACAGAGGAGGGTAGGGTTGGCTCCGAAGAGGATCCGAGAGCGCCCGTGCCAGAGAGTGAAGATGGGTTGCGCCAAGAAGGGGCGGCGATTGGGAAGCAACGGTGGGCCCGGGTGCGCCAATGGCGAGTCCCGGAGGCTCGGCCGACCAGTGACACAACCCGACGGGTACAGAAACCCGGTCGCATTGGAGAGCAGCATCACGTCGCCCGACGAAGCAGGCGATGGAGAAGAGGAAAGGAGAGGATGGGAAGGGGAAAGGAGGGTGGCGCCCACAGTGATGGTGGGTTGCACCGGGGAGTGAAGATGGGTTGCGCCCACTCTATGGGTTGCGCCCACAGGTGGTACAAAGGAAAGGGGGTGAAGGTGGGTTACGGGGCCCCTGCAAGGGGGAGTACAGGATGGTTAGGGAGGTGCCCACACAAGGCGTAACCTGATGAAGGGACGCGTGTCCCACACTAATTGTGCCCAAAATGGCAACGGACTGAGAAGCCACACTGGCACCAAGAGGTGCGCAGTCAACTGATAGTGGAACGAGGTTGACCGTGCCAAAATTGGCACCAAGGGGTGCACAGTCAACTGCAACACAGGCACCATTAGGTGCGCTGCAACCTTGCTACACCACATGGCTAGCAAGTCCACCTGGGTGGACCGTGCCAAAGTGGCGCACGCCCCCCAACCAAGGCGCTTTGTCCGAGGTGATTACGTGCCCGCTGGCGAGCTGTCCCCCTAGAAATTTGAGAAAGCTGCAGCAAGTCGGGGGAGGGGGCGAGGCGGAAGGAGAGTGGCTCAGATCCAGCGTCGTCGGGATGAAGGCGCCGGGCCGGCAGGGGGATCTAGAGGGGAGGGGTGAGGGGCGAACAGAGGATCGACGGAGTGAAACGCGATTGCTGGCTGGGACATGGCGGAAGGGGTGAGGATGATGGCGGGGCAGATGGGGAAGAAAGCGAAGGGCGGAGGGTGGTGGGGGGGTAGACGGACTGGCGGCGGGGAGGGAGTCGCGGGGGAGGAGGAGAGAGGCGCGGGGGCGGAGGAGAGAGGTGCTTGGTCGGCGGGGAGCCCGAGGAAGGCAAGAAGCTCCGGCGGGGTCGCTGCCATGGAGAAGAAGGAGGGGCGGGGCGGGGGGACCGCCGGACGGGTGACTATGTCCCCCGGCGAGCGGGGGCGCAGCCCTAGCTAAGGTGCGGAGTCCGGAGCTCACCCGAGAAGAACGGAAGAGGAGCTATTATATATTATATATATATATATATAATATATATATGAGAACCATGGAATTTATTGATGTATCAGGCGCAAAATGTCGAAGCCTATACAAGTAAGAATGCCAAGCGCAGAGAACAGACAAAATAAAAAACCATCCGCGAGTACCAAAGGGAGTTGCGGGCCAGACTAATGCAAAGCCTGCCAAAATCGGTCCAGGGAGTGGGAGCATTGGGTGTTTGCCATTGATTATAAAAGAACATAACAGTTTTATGCGAGGACTGGACTTTTACTTCACAATACAAACTCGCTCATACAAAGAAAGTCTAGGAATGAAAATCTAGGTACAGCAATCTAAGTACAATTGCTTAGTTTTGATTCTAGGGGGTGACGATAGAGGCTCGGGAAAGCGACGGCAGCTCTGCCTTACTCCTTGGACAATCGGACGTAGCCTCGGCTCTGATGAAGAAATGCTCTCGGAGCGTGTGGGAAGACTCTCTTGCCCGTACCTTTTTCTCTCTATGTGTCTATTTTTTTTCCTGGGATCTCTCCTCTTTTTTATCTCCCTCTCCTCGTTGTAAGGGAATGGCACCTTGCTATTTATAGGGGTGGGGTGTCATCATTAGGGTTTGCAATGATTTTCCTAAAAAAGTCGACCGCTTGGGGATTTAATTGCCATTTTCCTTGATCCTATTTTGTTGGCAATTAATCTGGACCACTAATCTTGATTGCAACGAATCTGGACAATTAATTCTGATTGTGTAAAATTCGTATGGGCAATTAATGTTGATTGTCATGAATCTTTGGAAGCTCGGATCTCCTGCCACGTGTTTAATCTGCGTGATTGCAATAAATCTAATTTGATTCGGGTAATTATGATGATTGCACTAAATCTGGTTGTTGGGATTTGTTGATAAATCTTGATTTATTTAATGCCACGTATCTAACCATCATTATGGGGAAACTGATCTTCTGCCACGTGTCATAACCGCGAGCCACAGCCGCATGAGGGTAGCTTCTTAGGTTTTGAACCGTATGAAGGTGGAAGCCGCATAGGTGTAGCCTCCAAAATCTGAGCCGTATGGGGGTGGTTTCCAATTGTGCCGTATAAGACTAGCCACGTATCAAGGCTGCATGGGCATGGCCTCTCAGTATTTGAGCCATATGGAGATGATCTCCATGATCCGAGCCGCATGAGAACATCGGCCGCATGGGGTGGCTTCTTAGGATTTGAGCTGCATGACGATGGTCTCCACGATCCGAGCCGCATGAGAGCATCAGCCGCATGGGGGGGGGGTGGCAGCCGCATAGGGAGCTTTGGAATTGGTGGATCGTGCCAGCTGTATAGGAGATTTTCTTCATTTCCCGAGGAACACGCCGTCATGTCAGAGTTCATTATTTCAGCTTTAACGTCAGAGTTATCACTTTATGTCAAAGCATTTAATGGGAGCAATCACTTTATGGCCAGCTGTAAAAGCAAGCTGCATAGGGCCACGTGATTCTTTCCTGAGCCGCATGAGGCTATTGGAGAGTTTCTGAGCCGCATGAGGCTCCGATAGATTCCTGAGCCACATGAGGCTCCTTCTATTTTGAGCCGCATGGGCTTCTTCTGTTTTGAGCCGCATGGACTTTTTTGTTATTTTTTATGCTTCTACATCGGGGTCTGAGTTTAAAAATTTGTCGGCATACTTCACTGGACAGTTGGTTTGAGGTGAATTGTCTACCTTCATACCTGAATTTGTTCTGGTTCGTCTAGAGGACCCAAAACCGGCGGCTGCGATGATCTGGTGACAGTAGAAATCCCCCAGTTGAGAAGAAGGTTGTTGAAGCCCCCGGGACAATGCCTCTTGCTGCATCGACATTCGAGGTCTCGCCAAGTCAGACCGACGAGTTCTCCGAAAAATAGGATGTGTTCTACTGTTTTCTGGTTTGTGGGAAGAATAGCAGTGACATCTAGAAGTGAGGCTAAACCCGATGGTGGTGAGGGAATCGTCGGTTGGAAGCTTCCTGCACTGAGCTCTCCAAATCTGAAATAACCACTTGATGGGGATGCATGATTGCTAGAAATAAGCGCAGTGAGCGGTCCGCGTGCCTCCGCCCTCCAGTGCGCGCCTGGCATAGGCCAAAGAGAAAGAACTTCCAGCGTCGGAAGCCCAGATCCAGGCGTCGGGGAAGTCATCTCTGATCCGGACGTTCGTAGCTGCCAACACGGTCGACGTATCCGGCCCAAGCCACTCTCTGATCTGCTCTCATTTCTAACCTGTTGCTAGGTCCCAAAGGTCCTGGATCGTACATTCTACGGGAGCGAGATCTGTAATTGATAGGTTGAGTCGTCCATCCACCGTTCGAAGCAATGGGATAAGTTGTCGTTTCCAAGTCGTATACAGATAAGGGGTTCAGCCAGCTGCCTACCGTGAAGGATACGGTGCCAGGATGCTGAGGAGCGATTATTGGCCATCGCGGACACTGGGTGTGAGTGTTGGAAGTATCTAGCTTTTATGAACCGCATCTAAATGGAGGTATGAGCTCTTATCTTCCACCACAATTTCATTGAGCAGGCGTCAACAATGAGGGCTAATTTAATGAATCTGAGCCCCCCAATAGCCATGGGAGTGGCCATCGTGTCCCAGCTCGCCTAGTGGTGCTTGTCCTTACCTTCTTGTTGGCCCCAAAAGAATTTAGCGAAGAGGGTTTCCCGGGAGGATAGGACCTGCTTGGGCGGGGAGCAGACGGCGAGGGTATAGATCGGGATGGAGGACAGGACATGCTTGATGAGGATAATCTTGTCGTCGGATGATAGAGTAGCGTTGTGCCATCCCTCGATCTTTATCCTGATCTTGTTGATAAGCCCATCGAATATGCACGCGTTGGTTCTGCCATAAACTAAGGGACATCCCAGGTAGGTGAATGGAGGGTGGGCAGTAGTGAAGGACGTAAGGTTGGTTAATGTGGCTGAGTGGTTCCTGTCTGCTTTGTGATGAGTGTAGATGATGCTTTTGTCGCGGTTGATGTGTTGACCGGAACATCTGGTTTAACTGTCCAGGATGTTGCGGACCACCTCTACCGATCCGATATCTCCTGCAGAGAATATGAGGATGTCGTCGGCGTAGGCAAGGTGAGTGATGATAGGGCATCCGGCGGTGGTATGGTAGTGTTGGAATCTAGGGATGTTGACCATGTCGTTGAGGTTTCTGCTGAGGGCTTCGGCATCAATAATGAAGATAGTAGAGGATAGAGGGTCTCCTTGGCGAACACCTCGACTAGATTTGAAGAAGCCATCCGCTTGGCCGTTAATAATGGTAGAGAACCATGAGTTGCTGATGGATCTATAAATAATGTCGATCCATGTTTCGGAGAACCCGTAAGCTCTGAGAACCCAAATCATGAATTGCCAGTCCAGGCGGTTGTAAGCCTTCTCCATGACAAGCTTGATGGCAATAATTCCCCCCTGGCCGGGAATTTCATACAAGTTATCATTTCTTACGCGAGCAGGATGTTATCCGTGATGTTCCGCCCCGGGACAAAGCCGCTTTGTTCCTCGAAAATAATCTTGGAGAGGATGTGGGCCATACGAGTGGCGATAATTTTGGATATAATTTTGTTGGTGAAAGTGCATAAGTTGATTGGTATGAAATCTTTGAAAGTCTATGGGATATCTTTTTTGGGGATTAAGATCAGATTGGCACGGGATAAAGATTTCGGGTAGTGCGCTCTAAGAATGAAATCCTTGACAGCATCGATCACGTCTGTCTGAATGATGTTCCAGCAAGACCAGAAGAAAATGCCGTTGAATCCGTCTGGACCCGGCGTGCTGTGTTCGTCAAGGGCCCAGATCGCGGACTTCACTTCTTCTGCGGTTGGGGGAACGAGGAGCAAGTCGTTATCCTTCTCATTAACTAATGTGGTGATCTGCTCCAGGAAGGTTACATCTTTGACGACCTCATCTTTCGTGAACAATTTGGCGTAAAAGTTGGCGGCTGCGACCTGGATGCTCCGTTGGTCTGTGTGTAAAGTGTCGTTGTCGTCTAAGATTTGATGAAGGGTGAGTTGGTGCCTGCTTCCCCTAACGCAGGCATTGAAAAAAGCCGAGTTCCTGTCGTCCTCGCTATCCCAGTCAGCCTGGCTTTTTATTTCAAAATTTTGTCTCCACCTTTAGGCGGGATTTAAGGATAGCCTTGTTGAGTTGAGCGCCGCACGGTTCTCCGAAGAGCGCTCCTCTGTAATCTAATCTCAGTACGAGTGACGTCGTTTTTCGCTGCTTTAATTTCTTAAAAGATGTTACCGAAGGCAAGTTTGCTCCAGGAGTTGAGGGCGATCCTGGTGGCCCGGAGCTTCGCCGCCACTCTAGTGAGGGGGTCCTAGTTGTTGGTCGAATTCTAAACGGAGGCAATGGTGGTATGGAATTGGGGGTGATGTCTCCAAAAG
>JANAVB010044238.1:0-65745 GCA_029216955.1 Iris pallida
TCTAGGCACCCAAATGACTTGGTCGTTCAAAAGTCGAACGCATGTACGACACATTTTTGCAATACGAGGCTTGACGCGGCCCTTGCTCGTCGAGTCGTTGTGCATTTAAGTCAGGCAAGTTACATTAGGCTATCGGCGTGGTAGCAAGCACGGTCCTACGAGTTCTACGGTTGGGTATAACCACATAGTCTTACGGTCTCAAGGCCCGTCATATAAAGTATGACTTGGACGATATCGTCGCATAGATCGGAAGTCGGTTTGGGACACAATGTACGGACTTAGTATTTAAGGCATGAACCATGGTTGATTTAATGAGTTTTGGAGAAAGGACTATCGAATAGGCATTGAGTTGAATAAAATGATATGGTAACATGGAAAGAATGCTCCCGACCGTAGGTCGTCGAGGGGTCTCAAATGATAGAAGTCTTGATATTGGTTTGAAAGAGATGGTAACATTGGAAGAGGAATGACTATGTGAGACGTCAGTTTGTGTCGAGTCTTGCATGGTCATTGGACAACTTGTCGATAAGGGCAATTTGTTTCCTCGGACAACAACCCGGGGCCACGGGACCGTTCCGGCCTAGGAGAAAACCGAGGGTGAAAGTGAGCGGAATTGCTGAGTCGAAAGGCAAGTATTCGGTGGACGCTTATCGGGGCTAGCTACTTGCGGTGACCGGTCCATCCTATACCAGCTATGTGTCCAAGATAGCTTGTCATGCTAGTGACCTCATATAGATGAGTCGGCACGGGCGGCAATTCGCGAGTGTGCCTTTGGATTGAGTCGAGTATTGAGTACACTATATCAAGGAGTCAAGTTGAATGTGTGTGTATAGTTTGAACACAATGTTGGGCCTAGATTTGGTTGCAACGTAGGCGACGTGCTTCGGCACGAGATGTGGCATCGAGCCTTATGTTGTCGTCATATAAGTTGCATAGTTATGGTTTAAGTTATCTTGAGTTTAAGTTAGAAAATGTTGCAAGGCAAAGTTGGTCGAGTGACACTTAGTTCACAACTTGGATGGGTCAGTTGAGATTTATTAGCGAAGGGCCACGAGGCGACAAGGGCCGCGAGGCGGCGATATGATTGAGTCTCATCAAAGTTGCGAGACACGGCCTCAACAAGGACTTATAGCACGGTCATATGGGAATGGAGTCTTATCGCGTAGTTGCATCTCTGATTATGGGCCATAAGGCAAGCATGACTTGATAGGTTAACGTTGTTGAGTCGACGTTGTTGTTGCAAGCACGAGATGGTCTAGAGACACAAAATAGGCCAAGGCGTCGGTCATAAAACTGATCCCAAGATAAGAGTAGAAAGACAATCATAAATGGGACTATGTTGCACAAAAGTAAATTAACGTGTTGGTCTTGTTGTTGGCCCATTGGTCATGGTCAAACCTGATTTTAATAATTGATCAAACTCTGTCTCGATATAAATGCAAGTCATTCAGATGTTTACCTACGATATTTTGGACATTGCTCAACAATGTATATTTACTATGTTCAAGACCGATGCTGTTCCGAAGTTGTTTGCCACTCAGAATGTACTTCCTGTTAAGCTATGTAACTTTTCATTTTATTGAGTCTAGGAATACATTGTACACCGAGTCGTACTGGCAAATAGACTATCCGAAAACGTTTTTCAAAACCATCCTATTATTTTACAAATGATCTATTTTTTGAAAAATATCCTTTTTACCAAAAGCTTCTGAAGGACTTTTCAAAAAGCCAAAATTGATTTTTCTCAAAAAATGAACTGGGAAAACCCTAGCAGAACTCGGTCCGAGTTCGGTCAGAGTTCAGCCAATTGGAACGTTAGTGAACGTTGGATTTTGAACTTGGTCATCCTTCAGTTGTGGTTTGTTACAAAGAGTTCTGTCCGAATACTGCCCGAATTCTGTCAGAGTCCTGTCTTTGGAAAAACTATAAATAGAGAAGTATTTCGATCATTTCAAATCACCAATTTACTTTCAATCTCTTCTCTTTCTGAGCTTACATTCTTCCAAAGAGTTTTCAAAAAGCCTACATTTTCAAATCTCAAGCCAGTTACAATCCTCTAGTCGATTTGCCAGTACGGTGCGGTCTAGAAGTTTCAGACGATTGTAATCAGAGGCTTGATAGAAGATACAACTCTTCACAATTGAAGTTGGTCGAGTTCTTCGTATCAAAGCTCACGTCTGTAGAAGTTGCAAGGATTTCGTATGAAAACTTGCAAGATTTTCCAATAGTGGATTCAACTGTAAGCTAGAGTTCTTCCGACTGGACTAATCCTCACAAGAGAAAAACCAGTATAAATCTCGGTGTTTGCGTTTGCCTTCTGATCACTTTTAATTTCTGTCATTTACTTTGTGATTATTATTATATCTGTGATCTAACTGTTAACAAGATTTTTATTAGCAATATTCTGCTGCCTACTCTATTTACCCCCCTTAGAGTATTCTGCTTTACGATTTCGTTCCTACAATTGGTAACAGAGCAGGCTCTCCATCTAGAGGTATTATATTTTGATCCCAATTGTTCCTACAATTGGTATCAGAGCAGGTTATACAGGTAAAGCAAGGTAAAATTGCAGTTATATTCAATTTTTATATAGATCACAGCATTACACATGGCAACTGTGAAATTTACAAGTGAAGGCCAAGCCACAAACAGACCTCCACTGTTTGACGGTACAAACTACACTTATTGGAAAACACGTATTAGTTTCTTTCTGAAATCTCTTGATTTTGACTTCTGGTCTGTAGTTATTGATGGCTATAAAAAGCCACATCGTATTAATGTTGATGGTATTTTAGTTGAAAAACTCCATGACAAATATACAGAGGAAGAAAAAAAAAGGCCAGTCTTGACACACGTGCTATTAACACTTTATTTTGTGCCTTAGACAGAAGAATTCAACAGGGTGTCTACTTGCACAACATCAAACGAAGTGAGAAAATTTCTCGAAGTAACCCAAGAAGGAACAACGCAAGTCAAGGAGTCAAAGATCAGCAGACTTACTCAGAAGTACGAGGCGTTCAAAATGAAGCCAAGTGAATCAGTCACTCAGATGTTTACAAGATTCTTGGATATTGTAAATCCTCTGTCTTCACTAGACAAGGATTACAGTAACCATGAGAAGATTCACAAACTTCTACGAGCCCTTACGAAGAACTGGATTCCAAAAGCTACTGCAATCATTGAAGGAAACGACTGTAGAAGCATGGAATTTCAGAACCAGAAAGTCTATGCGCCAGACTACATGCGCCAGAGCTTGGGCAAAGTACTTCGCAGCAAAAAGCAACAAATATAGACATTAAAAGAGGACTTTTTATTTAACACATAAAAGTCTATTACATGTCTAAGAAAGACTGTACAAAGGAGAATTTCTACAAAGAAAAGATCCTAAGTCTACAGCCAGCAATCAATATGCGCCCTCAGCCAAGCGCATCCCAATATGCGCCCTCAGTCAGGCGCATTCCACCATGCGCCCTCAGCAAGGCGCATCCCTTCAGCAGCTCAGTTATGTGCATCCTCAGTTATGTGCATCCCTTCAGCAGCCCAGTTATGTGCCATCCTTCCAGCCAGGCTCACCTGGCCGAGCAGGACGAGGGTGGCAATTAACCCCCCATCCAGAAAAAGAGCCTCAAAAGCCAAAGGAAGAGAAGAGCACCGCAATCGACCCGCGGCTAAAGGAGCAGCTTCCAACCAGAATGGGTAACACCCACGCAGAGAAGGAGCTCGCCAAAGCTCGAGGAAGACGGTCAGGGCACCGCAATTTCGATCTACGGCTCTTCCTGTACAACGAAGACGAGGCCCGAGCATCTCAATCTTTGGATGCAACAGGCACCTTCTGCCTGCCTCGGAAGCCCTCGACTCCGACTTTTGGATGTAACAGTCACCTTCAAGTGCATCAACAAAGACACTGCGTCGCATCTTCACTCTCGGAAGCATCTCGTCAACAGAATGCATTCGAGTACACAAGTTCATGTCGGAAAGATATGAGAGAACGAGAGGCCAACCCTCTCTCCATGCCACTATTTATAGGCCGAGCAAATCAAACCCATGCGCCAAGTGGATGGCTCTCCGAATTTTGTGCAATAAATTTGCATTAAATGGATGAACCAGACGCTTCGAATTCAGCCAAGTCAAAACGGCTATTTAAAGCACTCGAAGAACGTAACAGTTGCACCATCAAAAGACGTCTCACGAAGCGGATGCGCCGGCCAGACCGTGCATCACACAGACGCGCCCTTCAACATCAAGCGCATCACACAGACGCGCCCTTCAGTACCAAGAGCATCACAGGGGATGCGCCCCCATGCGTCTCCATACGCCTAGTGGAACGCTAACCGATGCGCCCACTCAGCTGTCTATCGAATGTCACAAACATTAAATGCTGAACTGACAGAGTTGGCCGCACGCCTCCCAAAGTCTGAACAGTCGGCAGCTTTTTCAGAAGACGAAGCATCGCCAACGTCAGCATCATCATTACTTCCCTCCGACGGCTTCTGCCACGTGGCCACCCAACCATCTTGCATGCGCCTCTGCGGCCATGCGCCCAAATCTGTATATGCCTCAAAAGCTGTGTGTTTCAGACTTTTCACTGATCCCTAAAGACAGAAGAAAAGTCACTGTCACAACTCTGCGTGCGCCTTAAAAGCCATGCACCCCAGACTTCTCCCTGATCCCAAAAGACAGGAGTAAAGTCACTGCTGAAGCTCTGCATGCGCCTCGAAAGCCATGCGCCTAGAATGGTTCATGACTCCTAAAGGTTACGAGCCAAAGTCTCCTCATGCGTCCAATACTAGGCGCATCCTACCAGATCATTCCCCGCCAAATCAGAGATCTCCGAGCCATGGGTCGACGACACGTGTCCTTTGACTCAACTCATCTAAGATCTCAGCAACAAAAAGATCTTCTTCTCTGCTACGTGTCGATTCACAACAGCAACATGAAGAAGTCAACCCCTTCGATCAGGGCGCATCGTCCATGCGCCTCCATCAACAATCAACACGTGGCGTCCCCGCGTACAGGCGCATCCTACATATGCGCGCATGAGCAGCCAGCCTGCAAAACTATAAATAGAGGGACCATTTCCTTCTTCCAGACATACACGGACCGACCTACGTACACATATATCAACCTCCACAACGAACAGACAGAGACTTTGCACCACCAGAGAGGCAGATACAGACACTCAACATCTTCCTCCTCTCAGCAAGCTCCAGCACCCAGAGCAATCCAGACCTTCAGAGAACCGATAACCGTCGTCAGATCATCAACGGAGTCAACGCATTACCACTCACTCCATCGGCACAAGGGACCCAGATTAAACAAAAGTGTACTGCTAGGACTACGTCTAAGTCCTATATTGTAACACTGTTCTGTTTGTATTGAAATTTACAATCAAAGAATTTTAATGGCAAACAAGCTGGCGACTCTGCTGGGGACCTCTTTCTCCTCCACCGAGAAAGCTGTGTCGCAATCCGACGACGTGAAGGTAGGCTCCTCCCACAAGACACTGGTCATATGCCTCAATCAACAGGCGTATGAGGAGTTCATCTTTGAAGGAAGTGCGAGTCCTTCGAAGAGGCTGTCGAAGCCGAAGAACACCCGCCGAGTCTGGGTGCGCAAGGTCGACGCCTCGGGCACCACCATGAAGGGGATGCGCCAATCCAGCCTTCCCTTCCTGCTGACGTCCTCAGCAACCAAGATGCGCCCGCTGGTACAGCGCATCTCTCGAAAAAATATGCGGCTAACCACGTTCCCCAGCCATCTCCCTCTCAGGTGAGGAAGATGCATCGACGGAGAAGGGGCGCAGCCAATGTCCCGTGTATCACCTCTGATGCGCCACAGAAGGTCTCTGTCTTTGACAGACTCACTCGCTGTAGTGGCGAGGAGAATTTGGATTCTGAGTACTATGTGCCCCAGCGGCCTGGTACGAAGAAGTCCAAGGTAGCACGGGCCATGCATCCCAAACGTGCTATGCCGGCAACAAGCCAGAAGCATGCGCTCACAATCATGCGCGCTGCTGATGGTAAGTTGTACAAGGTTGACTCGAGTGCCGCGGCGCCGAGAACGAGCCGACCTTCAAAGTCCTTGTCTCACTTGGGCGCATCTACTGCGTGCACAACCAAGTCGAGTAAGGCAAATCCAGTGGTCTTGAACTCTCGTGCCTCCTCTGGTTGTGCGTTTGAGGTCCGTTCAAGTCACTTCAAATGTTGTGGTTCCCCCACTTCTGATCGGAATGCCTGTTTGGTATTAGATCAGGGGGCTCAGCACTCACTTGACCACCCCGACGCTTGGCCTTGCCATGCGCCTGAAGGGGGTACAAAGGTGGCACTCTCCAACAACGATCTACGTGACGTGATTACTCACAAGCGCCGATCAGGAGAGTTGACTGACAAGCACGATGCGCCTCTCATAGGGCATACTTGTGCTGTAGTCACCATCAACTGCTGCTGCAAAGCAGTAGTCCCACCAAGGCAGTCAGTGTTCCATCGGCTGCAACCATCGACACCCCTCCAACATCGTCTCGGGAACAAGGTGTCAACAGAAGAAGAACCAACGGTTGCTTCATGCAACGTGATCTCCAACTCCTCGTCAGTCCGAAAGACGACTGGCAGTCTCTCTTCCTCGTCCAAAAGCCAGCCGAGGAAAACCAAGACAGCTGTCTCGTCCTCTGGAGTGTTCGAAGGCACTCGAGCGAGGAAGAAGATCTTGGAAGAAGCTGGGGGTATTCAGACCCTTGTCGAGCCTCCTTCCGAAGACGAGTGTGTCCAAAGCATACTTGGGGCAGATCCTCGAGGCGAAGTCAGCCTCCCAGAAGCCCCTGAAGACGAAAACATCCCCCAGAACATAGCTGGGGGTAGTCTAGCATCTGCGGACCCGAGTTCCGGAGATGAAGAGGCCCTTCAAGACGGAGCTGAGGGTAATCAGACCCTTGCAGATGCGCCTGTGGTGAATGTTCTCCCGAACATAGGCGGAGGTAGCCCAGACGAAGCTCCAGAAGAGGCAACTCCCCTACAAGGGAGTGACGCCGAGAGTGAGGCCTCAACCCATCCATCCACTCCCGGCCGCGTCATGACAGTAAACGTGACTGAGGCTGATGTCGAGTCTGATGCGCCGCCAACAGACCTCGTCCAGCGCATAGATACCCTGGAGGGAGGACTCAAGACCCTCTCTGCCTCCATGCAGATACTGACTCAAGTAGTGTTTGAGATACGGTCAGCTTTGACTAGGATACCTTCTACCGGTCCCGATCCAGGGGCCAATGGAGAGTTGAGTGTACCTCTTCAACGGGTATCCTCGGACGCAGATCGCCGAGAAGCACCCCGGACGTCAGAGCCCTCAAATGCTCAGCCTCCGGTGGTACCACCTTCCCCGACTCCCAGCTCCACGGATGACATGGTCGAGATGATCAGGGACCTGCACGAGCGCTTTGAGTCCAAGACAAGACAAGACAAAAGGAGCGCCAAAAAATGGGCATTCCCCAGCCTTATCCCCTCGAGTGGAACAAGGTGGTTTATCCTCCAAAGTATAAACCACAAACACTGACGCCATACGACGGGAAGGACTATCCGTCGCTACCTGACGTATTTCCAGTCTCAGACGGGACATCTTCCGAAGGAGGACGCGCTACTTACCAGCATATTTGTTGGGGCACTGAAAGGAGTGGCGACGATTGGTACTGCAGCCTCTCCGACAATTCAATATCTTCCTTCGATGACCTGACGTGCCTCTTTCTCAACCGTTTCTACGACGGCGGGAAGGACATGACAATGGCATCCCTTATAGAGATACGCCAGAAGGAGAAGGAAACAGTTCGAGTGTTTATCGAACGCTTTCGACAGGCCTGCTTCAGACTGCTCCCTGGCATGCCAGAATATGTACTTCTCTCCTCCTGCAGCATGAACATGCTGCCTGCAGTCAAGCTCTGGCTCAACTCTACTCCTCCTTCCGACTGGAGCTCCTTGATCATTGAAGCAGAAGCCACGAAGAAGAAGGCAGCCAACGCTCGTCTTCTGGGAGTCAGTTTCCCTGCCTTCGATGACAAGGGAAAACGGCCTGCAACCAACAACCCCGGATGAGAAACAAAGGGGAAACAGGCATTGACTGTCAATGCCTCAAAAGGTGCATCAGCACCTACTCAGAAGCCTCCACTTGTACCAAGGCCGAAGGAGGTTTATTCGTTCAACGACGAAGACACCTTGCAGCTCTTTGAGATACTGAAGCAGGGTGACAAGATCAAGCTTCCGGACCCCAAGCATCCTGATGAGGTTGGAAAAGTGGACAACCGAGGTACTGTCACTACCATCGGTTTATCGAACACCCAACCAAGGACTGCTATGTCCTCAAGAATTACATCCAGTGCATGATCAATGCGGATGTAATCTTCGTTGACTACGAAGAGTAGACGGTATCGGACAACGTGGTGTCACTCCAGTTTGGCACTCTGCCGTCGACTACAACACAGGATGGCGTCGTCCCCATCCCTAAGGCGACAATGGAGATGGTTAACTTACCACCAACCTGCGACAACGTGAGTGGACTCATCCCACTCACCATATCTCGGGAAGAGATCCTATGGGTTCACCCCGATCTCGTCTTCGAGGTGACTCAACCGGAGGTACGCCCTACCCCTAAATCCAAAGACAGGAAGATCAAGTCTTGTCGCATGGTCTCTTCTTCAGCGGAAGAGGCACTTCCTGTGCAGACGCGTTCACAACAGAACGCCCAACCCGACGAAGCTGCCGTCGAAATGGTGTCTCCTGGCACCGTCCCTGCTGTCCAGGACGAGGGCCCGTCCAAGCCCTCAGCAGCCAATAAGCAGAAGCAAATAGAGGCCGGCTTCGATAGGCCTCTGCGAAAAGAGAATGCTTCAGGGCTAGCCAAGCCCCACAACTTTGACATACTGGCACAACTGGACAGTACTCCTGCCCGTCTATCTCTGTTCGAGCTCCTCCGTCTTTCCAAAGACTCCCGAGAAGCTCTCTGCGAAGATCTGAAGGATGCTGAATCCTTTCTCAGTCAGGTCAAGCAGCCTGAAGATCTCCCGACTGTGTGCAAGCACTGTCACTGTGTGGAGGAGGTTATCCCCAATATAACCTTCACCCAACAGGACATACTGCTCAAGCACAATCGACACAACAGGCTGCTGTATTACACAGGGTACATCGGTTCAGTCAAGGTGAAGCGAATTCAGATTGATCCGGGGTCTTCCCTCAGCATCATCCCGAAGACGCTGCTCTCAACACTGGGGATCCCAATGTACCAACTGGCGTCCTCTAACACAACAATCAGTGGTTTCAATGCCAGCAAAAGCAAACCACTGGGCAAAATACGACTAAAGTACCACAACAGTAACCTCAGAATCGAGGTCACTTGTTATGTCGTGGACGCTGAAGTCAACTACAACATTCTGTTGGGTCGCCCATGGCTGCACGAGTACATAGTGGTGCCATCCACGCTCCACCAATGTATGAAGTACGTGTCCACCAACAACGTCATCCGTACGGAGTTCGCGGACATCGACCCTTTCAAAGGGATTGAAGCCTACTTTACTGATGCCGACTTATACAAGTCACCTGACGAGGAGGAGGCCAATGATGCTGACGACGAAGCAGAAACGGCAGCAGAGCCGGACGTGGAGCCTGAGGTCACTCCCGATGCTTCTTTGAAGATCTGACTCAAAGGCAAACCGCCTCAGAAGTTGCCCCCCATGAGCATTAAGCTACCCGGGAAAGCACCAGCTGCTCTTGAAGCTCCCATGAAGATACGGCTCAAGGGAAAGCTGCCTCAAACATCGGCTCCCCTTGTGGCAAAACTACAGGGGAAGGCGCCAATCACCGGAGGCACAGCAGAGGCACCTCTGAAGGTGCGTCTTAAGGGCAAGCCGCCGCCATCCCAGCGCCAGAGAAGGCCCATGTAGTCCTCTCGGACTCCCAGATCAGCGCTATGGTAGACCCTCCCGATCCTACTCCAGTGCTTACAGACGAAGAGCTGGGGGAATATATCTCAGCCGATGTAGATTCCCCATCTCTCGACAATGTAATCCCACGGGATAACATCTCGTATTTCATCAATAACAGAGTGTCTTTTAATTGCTCTAGTCTTCCACATTGGAATTCCATGTATACATTAGATAACGCTCTACGATCGTTGCAAACACAAATAACGATCGTCCATCATGTAAATCGAGTAGTCCCGTCCCAAGGGGTTTGTTACATAGTCCCACCACGAAGTCGAGACGAAGAATCTATCATCTTCGGCAAGGTCGAGCGTCATCAAGACCTCCCTCCACTCGAGCCAGAACCAGATGTCGGCAGAATGCAACTCTATCGGTACACGGACAAGGCAAAGTACCTCATCCAAAAGATGGGTTACGACCTAAAAAGTGACAAAGGCCTGAACTACGACAAAGGTCGACGTCTCCCTCTCCGGCTTCCAATACCTAAAGGAAAGCCGCAGGACTACTACAACAAAACTCGACGGGGGGTAGGCTATCGTCAACGCCAGAGAGTTCGAACGCAGAGGAAATTGAACATTCTCACTCGTCTGAAGCATCAACGTGGGATTCCGATACCAGTATCGGATTTATCTTCAAGAGAGTGCTGTCAGCCAACATGACATCTGCACAATCTCAAGAAGAAGAAGACGAAGACCAAGCGCCAGAATTCTTCGAAGAAGAACCCTGGGCTCAACGCCTGGGACAACAATGGGAGTCTCATTTCGAATTACGTGAACCTCCCACCGAAGACGAAGTCGAGTAGATCGACCTTAGGGATGGATCTTCTTCCAAACCCATCTTCGTCAGCAAAAGCCTAAAAGGAGAAGACCGAGAATCTTTAATCCAGCTGGCTAAAGAATATATCGACGTCTTTGCCTGGAGCTACGAAGATATGCCGGGACTTGATCCCCAAATCGCGATGCATAGACTGAATATCTTACCTGATGCCAAGCCTATCAAACAACAACAATGACGCTTCCGTCCAGACATCATGAACGCCATCGATCAGGAGGTAGACAAATTCTTGACCATCAACTTCATCCGTGAAGAGCAACACCCAGATTGGGTAGCCAACTTCGTCCCCGTCACCAAGAAGAATGGAAAGATACGAGTCTGTATCGACTTCAGAGACCTCAACTCTGCTTGCCCGAAGGACGAATTCCTGCTTCCAATCACCGACGCGATGATCGACAACACATGTGGCTTCGAGCGCATGTCTTTCATGGACGGGTATTCGGGCTACAACCAGATCAAGATGTTCCCCGATGACGCAAAACATACGTCATTCAGGACTCCAAAGGGCGTTTTCTGTTGCACAGTAATGTCCTTCGGCTTGAAGAATGCTGGTACGACATATCAACGTGCTATAAGCACCATTTTCTGTCAACACCTTCGCAAGACAGTCGAATGCTATGTTGACGGCATCGCAGTCAAGTGCCATCTCAAAGGAGATCACCTGCAAGACCTCAAGACAGTCTTCGACCTCATGCGGGCGCATCAACTCAAGATGAACCCCGCTAAATCCTTCCTTGGAGTTTCGAGCGGAAAGTTCTTGGGCTTCATCATCACGACAAAAGGCATTCATGTCGATCCCGAGAAGACCAAAGCCATCCTTGATATGGACCCTCCGAAGAACCTTCGAGAACTTCGAGGCCTACAGGGACGTCTGGCATACATCCAGAGGTTCATAGCAAACTATTTCGGCAAATGTCAACCCTTCACCCAGCTCATGAAGAAGAGAGTCTCTTACGTCTGGACAGAGGAATGCCAAAAGGCTTTCGACGACATCAAAGCCTACCTGACGAGCCCTCCAGTCCTGGTGGCACCCGCCGCCGTCAAACCATTCCTCCTCTACGTCCGTGCCATGGATCATTCCCTCGGCATCCTGCTAGCTCAAAACAGCAACACAGGCTATGAGCAAGCAATCTACTACCTCAGTCGAACTCTGATCGGGGCCGAACATCGGTACAACCCCGTTGAGAAAGAGTGTTTGGCTTTGGTATTTGCCATCCAAAAGACTTGTCATTATGTCTCGGGCCAGACAATTCATATTATTTCCCGAGTTAATCCGCTCAGGGTCCTCATGACGAAGCCAGGATCACTGAACTCCCGGCTAGCCACATGGGCGATCTTACTAACACCATACAACATGGTGTTCGTTCTACAAAAAGCTGTTAAGGGTCAAGCTCTGGCCGACTTTTTAGCTGCATACCCCATCCCAGAGTCCTCAAGACTCTATGAAGACATCCCGGATGAGGTCCAAGAATTAAACGTCACCGAAGAAGGCTCCGTCTGGCAGATGTTTTTTGATGGCGCTTCAAGAACAGGCCCCAAAGGCCAAATCATCACGGGAGTGGGGGTGGTATTAGTCTCCCCCGATCAACTGGTCATCCAGCTTTCTTACTCCTTTTCGAAGCCGTGCTCCAACAACGTTGTCGAGTACAACGCACTCATTATGGGACTCCAGCTAGCGCAACAGCTGGGGGTGAATCATCTGGAAGTCTACGGTGACTCAAAGCTCGTCATAAACCAGATCAGAGGGCAATACGAGGTTCGCCATAAAGATCTGATCCCCTACCATAAAGTTGTATTGAACATCATTTCAACCTTCACCGGGTTCTTCATCGAACATGTACCTCGGCTACAAAATCTGGAGGCTGATGCTCTGGCTAGCCTCGCAGCCTCTTTGGCGGCACCCCTCGGAACTCAATACTACGTCACGGTAGAGGGTCGAGACTTAGTCTGCCCTAAAAACAACCTGCGCTCATAAGTGGCTCATGCCATATCAACGGGTGCCGGTGTTAACATCCGAGATTGGAGATTTCCGTTCATCGACTTCGCTGTCTACGAAATTCTTCCAGAGGACCCGAAAGAAGTCGTCTCAGTCAGGAGACGCTCTCTTCGATTCTACTACGATACAGCCACTAAAATGCTGTACCGATGCTCCTACGATGTACTTCTCCTTCGATGTTTGTCCAACGAAGAAGCAGCCGAAGCTCTTCGAGAAGCTCATGATGGAACCTGCGGGGCCCATCAACCTGGTCCTAAGTTGCAGGATCGACTGCGATGCATGGGCTACTACTGGCCCACCATGGCCGCTGACGCTGTTGAATATGCTAAGAAGTGCCATGCGTGCCAGCTTCACGCAGACTTCGTTCATACACCGTCCGAACCACTACATCCTACAGTCGCCTCCTGGCCCTTCGAAGCCTGGAGAATGTACATTGTGGGACCGATCACCCCTCCTTCATCGAGAGGACACCGCTTTATCTTAGCAATCATCGACTACTTCTCCAAATGGGCAGAAGCAGTCCCTCTGGCAGAAGTGAAAATCTCTAGGGTGATCAGCTTCATCAAGCACCACGTCATCTACCGTTTGGGGGTACCCCGAAGGATCATCCACGATAATGGTCCTCAGTTCATCAGCCATGTTTTCAGCCGATTTTGTGACAAGAATCGCATTCAAAATGTGGCATCAACCGCCTACAATCCGGCAGCAAACGGATTGGCCGAGGCATTCAACAAAACTATCGTCAGGCTACTCAAAAAGGTCGTGTCATCTAACAAACGCGACTGGGACGAAAAACTTGGTGAATGCCTTTGGGCCTACCGCACAACGGTACGGACCCCGACAGGCAACACACCATTCTCCTTGGTCTACTGGAGCGAAGCGGTACTGCCCCTCGAGATTCAGATACCCTCACTCCGCGTAGCAATCACAAACCAACTCACAGAAGAAGACAATCAACGTCGTCGTCTGCGAAAACTGGAGGCACTTGACGAAAAGCGTCTCCTAGCTCAACAACGCATCGAACTCTACCAGGCCCGTATATCACAGGCTTTCAACAAGAAGGTCAAGCAGAGGACTTTTCAAGTAGGCGACCTGGTTCTGGCAGTCAGGAGGCCGATGGTGTTGACTCACAAAACACCAGAAAAGTTCGAGCCCAAATGGGAAGGACCTTTCATCATCGAGACGGTAAACTCAAACGGTGCTTACCGTCTCGCCAAACCCAATGGGGCCTTGTTCATGATGCCCATCAACGGCAAGTTCCTAAAGAAGTACTACTTTTGACACCTTTTCAGACATGTGCTTCTACTCCACAAAATCATACGCTTTCGAAACCCAGTTGTTCCGTGGCATCCTCCAGTAGAAGGGCAACCACGTCCACATCACCTCTGAGTTGTCCTCTTACACCCTACAAGGCAGAATCTTACACCCCGTAAGATTACGCTATCCTTCATGTTTACCACGTCCACATTACCTCTGAGTAAACATCCCGTACAGACAACCCCCGCGTTGCCGTACATTGATCGCAAAACTTCCACGTCCATATTACCTCTGAGTAGTTTCGTGTATCCCCCAGAGTCATTCCTACCACGTCCATAACACCTCTGAGTAGGAAGATTCTATCATTTGAACCCCATATTTGCCACGTCCACATTACCTCTGAGCAAATATATTGGGTCTTTCAAACTTATTATCTGTACCTAAAACTAAGGTACGTAAAAGATAATAGGTCCACACAAATCATCAAAGTTCATGACAAGCTAAAATGAACACATCGCAAAAAATGGTGTACTTCTTTATTTCTAAAAAGAGAGAGTAAAGGATTATACTATCCCCAGCAAGAGTTGCAAAAAAACAAAAAGTAGAGACTGCAAGCCCTAAATATCCCCAGGGTTGGTGGAAAGCTCTACAATTCGGCATTTCAAGTCTGCCGCCCGAGTCTCCACAGTCGCCAAGACTCGACGTTCAGCTTCTTGACGCATCGCTTCAACAGCCTCAGCAGAAGTTTCATTCTCGTGCTTCTCATCAAGCTGCTGTCTCTGCTGAGCCAGGGTAAGAGCTCGGAGAGTGAAAGCTGCTTCCTCCTTCTTGAATGCTACGTGTTCAGCCTGGACACGTTCGGTGTCCGATAGGAGTCGGGCCCGCTGGTCCTCAAGGCGGCGCTTCTGCGCGTCAATCTCCGCGATATTAGCGTCCAACGCAGCTCGCGTCTCCATTGTCTCCCGCGTAGACTGAGATAATCGCTCCACTGCAGCTTCAGTCTCAGCCACTTCGCATTCCCAGACACTCACTGTGGACTGGTAGGAAGACTCAGTCTCAACGAGCAGCTTCTCCTTCTCCGCATCTATCAGGACGGAGAGGTCATTTCGCTGGATGCACTCTAATTCAGAAAGCCGCTGGTCCAACTCAGCCACCGTGGCTTCCAGAATGACGGCCAGGTGATCGTGGCCCTGGTGAACACGGATCTGGTTGATATGAGGCAATGCCAGAGTTCTTGCCGTCGTAAAGCTTCCTTTGGCGTCCATCACTGCCGATACCCCCCTTTGTAGCAGTCTGTACACTACCTCAATGATGAATTTCACATATTCATCTGCGTCTGCCAGCACCTGCGATGTCATAACAGGGGTTGGAGGAGCTACTCCAGTCGGCGGACCGGAAGAAGACCCGCCGACCTCAACCTGCGAGGCTGGAACCTCGGTATCAGTAGGCTCTTCATCAACAGGGGCCTGACTACTAGCCCGAGGAGCCAAGGGAACAGAAGAAGCCGGGACAGGCGTCGAGATAGTACCCTAAGTGGAAGGAGCAACAGAGGGTTCCATCACACCCTTACCCTTCCCGAACTTGGAAGTACCACCGACGTCAGTGGCCACCTCTCCAGTCCTCAACGTACTATCAGCAGCCAATACCTCCCCTGGCAGAACAGGGATGTCGACACTTATCTCCTGACCCGCCCCAGGAGTCAGGACCGTCAGACGAGTCTCTTCATCAAATCCCTCTACAGGGACAGGATCTGTCGCTACCACCCGATCGGCAGCCGCCTCAGCTTCCGCCGCTGAGTCTGTGGTAGGGCTCGGCAATGATGCAACCGACCTTCCCTCATCATAACAAGAAGGGGAATCAACCCTCTCCTCTGTTCCAACCATCTCTGTTGCCCCCGCAACAGGCTCTTGCAACCCTGGAGCGACGTCATCCGAAGACGATGAACTCTACCCCACTTCATCACCAGGAAGCCCCGTGTCCGCTGGACCCTCAACGTCCAAGACCCTCACGGCAGCTGGCACCTCTCCGGAAGTTGCTGCAACCTCTGCATCTCTTTCAACAAAGTCTGAAGATAGCAAAACATCTGCAGGAACATCTCCAAGATTCTCCTCTATTGGAGACATTACCATCGGAGGGATGCGCTCATCAGAAGAGCTTGCTACCTCCTTTGGTTTACTGACACCCAGTTTTGAAATGCGGGTCTTCTTCTTCGACGATCCCTACAAGAAGAAAAGCACAAGTCATCAAAATGACAAGATGAGCCAAAGTTACGGAGGACTCCTTACCTCAGCAGGAGCTGATTCCACTGGCGGTATAGGTGGCACTCCCGTTGCCTTTGGAGTCGTCATCTTCCTCGACCTTTTTGGTACAGACGAGCCGGCTTTTGCGTCAGCCCGCCTCTTTCCAACAATGGGATCTCTCACTGATGCTGCAGCAGCAGCCCAATATCCTGCCGATTTTGGTGGGCGATATGACCGAGCCACCATCAACATGTTCGTCATAGCCTCTAGCTGAGTTCCAATGATGAAACTAGTCTCTCTGTCATAACCTGGAGATGCAGCATTCATTGTGCAATACAGCTTAGCGGCCGAATACAGGATCTGTGGCCGAGGGTTACGAACGGGCACCGTAAACTGAACACCAGTACACCCGGCATTGTAATATTGCCAGCCCCGGGCCCCATCCAGCAAACTACCGATGAACCCCAGACTGTTACTGGAATTTCGTAGCATCAGCTGAGTATAGCCAAACTGGCAAGCGAACCGGCTGGGCAGATATGGCTCCAGATAACACATATTCTGGTTCCGTTAGACCAAGTGAGAAGGCCGAATACTTTGCAACCAACGAAAACCCCATTTCGGCAGAGTAATCGCGTCTTCACCAGAGTCGACTAAATCTTGGTCAGCCTCGAAATCTTTAAAGATGGGGGAGACCTTGACAATCTTCCACCCCTGAAGGTAGGACAAAACTCTCCTGCAAACGGGGACGCCAGTGTGTAACCACTTCCTCTTGTAGAAGCGGCGGATAAAGGCATCTCCTTCAACATGATCCTTCTCCGGACCTGGATTCATCACGTTCGGATAATACAGAATCAGCCATCCCATAAGATAATGGAATGGCAGTTCAACCCAGGAAAAGTTGTCATTTTTACCTCTCCCCTGGATCACGTCATCAGCAAAAGTCCTCAAACCCCGCAATAGGTTACACACCATCGCGGGAAGGAGAGCTAAGGGACGTCCAAAAGCCAACTTTACGGCAGGCAAAATAAGGTTCCGGTGTACCCTTTCCACTGCACCAGATCCGCCCGCAAACACACAATCTCGGAGCCATATCATCAAGTATGCCGTCAGCACCGCCTTAGACGACATCCGGTACGCACAGTGCCAGAAGCAGCTGTACGCGTTCTCGCCATCCTCATTGGAACGAGGAGTCCTCTCGTCCAGCCGGCTTATCTCAGAAGTCACTTTCGCAGGTTTCAGCCCTTGCGAAGTCGTGAACCGGATCCTCGAGGGGTCCGCCAAATCCTGCTTGAAAACATAATCCCTCCAAGCAGTCACATGAGGCTGGGTCTTGCCTTTATCCTTCCGGTGCATCAAATAATGATGGCTTGCCACTTCTTTGAAAACGGCCATCATCTCCGAGTCCTTATTTTCCAGAACCTGGATCTCTTCATTCGACGGGAAATATTCCTCGTACGGTTCTGAGCCCCAGGAAAGCTTGGACACTTCATACATCTCATGAAGTGCTAACCCCAACTCTTCCACTGGAGTATAGAAGGTGCCAGTCTGGATATTGAACAATTCCAAGAGTGCAAGGAACATAGGCTTATTGAGATCCACGCCAGCCTGTGTGGCACGGATAGCGGCTATCAGCCCAATCTCCTTAAGCTCAGCCTTGAACTTCGAAAGCACCCAAATGGTCAACTCGTCCTATCTCCAGATATGATGAAACCAACCTTCGACCCTAAAGCCACCTTTCGGATACGTGACCCTCGATATCAGCATCGGACTTGCGTAGGTTGAGGCACTAAAGGCAAAAGTGTTATTTGGGACTTCAATGAAGAGGCTCCCAGGACGCAAAATTCGGCAACTGAACGAGGGACCGGTTCGTGAAGCAGCCAGGGTAACCCTCTGATTCGAGGTAGCATCAATCGAAAGAGCACCTCCTAGGGCTCTCCCCTGAGAAGGAGTAAGATCCCAGGGCATCCTTCTCTTCGAAGCTAAACGATAGAAGGCCGTCAGCGGCAGCTGACGGTCAAGTTGTCGCATGTACAGTACCATGCCTTTTGCAGAAAAGAATCAATCTTCTTTGACCTTCAGTATTTTTGCTTCAGTTGAGATCAGGCGGTCGCCGAACAAAAAAGCAGGTTTCAAGAAGGTCATATCCTCGGATTCAGCAGATTTCAGTTTGCCGCTCTCCATCATACTCTGGAGGAAAGTCGGCAACTGGTTCTGGATCTGCAGCACCCTCTCAGGAGGTTGATCCTGTAAGATAACACCCTTGGCAGGGTTGACAACTGCATCATCAAAATCAACTCCTATTTGACAAAGGGAAGCATCCAGAAGGATCTCATTCAGCAAAGGAATTGTCATCGATACTGGCACAACAAAAATCAAAAGTCAGACAAAAGGATAAAGTGTGTCAAAGCAACCTGGCGCATCATCTGGGTTTAAACCCATGCGCCTCAGTAAAAAGCTTCGACGTATCATCAGGGTGTAGACCCATGCGCCTCAGTGAAAGGCTTCGGCGCATCATCAGGGTATGAACCCATGCGCGTCAGCAAATGGCTTCGGCGCATCATCAGGGTGTAAACCCATACGCCTCAGTGAAAGGCTTTGGCACATCATCAGGGTATGAACCCATGCACGTCAGCAAATGGCTTCGACACATCATCAGGGTATGAACCCATGCGCATCAGCAAGAGGCTTTGGCACACCATCAGGGTGTAAACCCATGCGCGTCCGCAGTTAAACCTCGGTGCACGATGAAGGCCTAAACCTATGTACGTCGGCGGAATAAAACCTCGACGAGGACAGAAGTCCATACGTGTCGGCAAAAGAAAGTTAGGGCACACCAACTCAGTCGCATAATCCAAGGATCGTCTGAACAAAGAAAGCAGTGGAAAAGACGACACCCATCCGTCACGGCAGGGCGAACGTCGGCCGGAGTCACATTGGTGATAGGGGCATCCTCCTCGGCATACTCCACCGGCTCCTTTTCCTTGCCAGCACCGCCGCGAGGAGTCTTGGAAGCCATTTCTTTGAGAGAAGAAAAGTTAGGGTTTTTGAAGAAGAACTCTAAAGAAAGCAAAAACAAGGAGAAGAAGAACTCTTTCTCTCCATCTCTCGCCTATTTATAGGGCTTGGTCGCACGCGTGAACCGATGATGTGTGATCTCAACCGTCGCCTCGGATTCTGTGAAAAGATGAACACAAATAAAACCAAAAAGATCATCATTAATCTTTTTTTGATTACCGAGGCGTCATCATTTGCACTAACTGAGCAGAGCATGCGCACCGTCACCGACGCGCGGAGTATCTATGCGCTCCGACGGTCATGCGCCTCCAGTACCATGCTTCTTATTCAAAGTATTCCAAAACTTATCCAAAAGTTTTGAAAACTTTGAAGGGGGTCTTGTAGAAGCATGGAATTTTAGAACCAGAAAGTCTATGCGCCAGACTACATGCGCCAGAGCTTGGGCAAAGTACTTCGCAGCAAAAAGCAACAAATATAGACATTAAAAGAGGAATTTTATTTAACACATAAAAGTCTATTACATGTCTAAGAAAGACTGTACAAAGGAGAATTTCTATAAAGAAAACATCCTAAGTCTATAGCCAGCAATCAATATGCGCCCTCAGCCAGGCGCATCCCACCATGCGCCCTCAGCAAGGCGCATCCCTTCAGTAGCTCAGTTATATGCATCCTCAGTTATGTGCATCCCTTCAGCAGCCCAGTTATGTGCCATCCTTCCAGCCAGGCTCACCTGGCCGAGCAGGACGAGGGTGGCAATTAACACCCCATCCAGAGAAAGAGCCTCAAAAGCCAAAGGAAGAGAAGAGCACCGCAATCGACCCGCGGCTAAAGGAGCAGCTTCCAACCAGAATGGGTAACACCCACGCAGAGAAGGAGCTTGCCAAAGCTCGAGAAAGACGGTCAGGGCACCGCAATTCCGATCTATGGCTCTTCCTGCACAACGAAGATGAGGCCCGAGCATCCCTATCTTTGGATGCAACAGGCACCTTCCGCCTGCCTCGAAAGCCCTCGACTCCGACTTTTCGATGTAACAGTCACCTTCAAGTGCAACAACAAAGACACTGCATCACATCTTCACTCTCGGGAGCATCTCGTCAACATAATGCATTTGAGTACATAAGTTCATGTCGGAAAGATGTGAGAGAACAAGAGGCCAACCCTCTCTCCATGCTACTATTTATAGGTCAGGCAAATCAAACCCATGCGCCAAGTGGATGGCTCTCCGAATTCCGTGCAATAGATTTGCAATAAATGGATGAACCGGACGCTTCAAATTCAGCCAAGTCAAAACGGCTATTTAAAGCACTCGAAGAACGTAATAGTTGCACCATCAAAAGACGTCTCACGAAGCGGATACGCCTCCCAAAGTCTGAACAGTCGGCAACTTTTTCAGAAGACAAAGCATCGCCAACGTCAGCATCATCATTACTTCCCTTCGACAGCTACTGCCACGTGGCCACCCAACCATCTCGCATGCGCCTCTGCGGCCATGCGCCCAAATCTGCATACGCCTCAAAAGCTGTGCACCTCAGACTTTTTACTGATCCCTAAAGACAGAAGGAAAGTCACTATCACAACTCTGCATGTGCCTCAAAAGCCATGTGCCCCAGACTTCTCCCTGATCCCAAAAGACAGGAGTAAAGTCACTACTGAAGCTCTGCATGCATCCAGAATGGTTCGTGACTCCTAAAGGTTACGAGCCAAAGTCTTCTCATGCGCCCAATCCTAGGCGCATCCTACCAGATCATTCCCCACCAAATCAGAGATCTCCGAGCCATGGGTCGACGACACGTGTCCTTTGACTCAACTCATCCAAGATCTCAGCAACAGAAAGATCTTCTTCTCTGCTACGTGCCGGTTCACAACAGCAACATAAAGAAGTCAACCCCCTCGATCAGAGCGCATCATCCATGCGCCTCCATCAGTAATCAACACGTGGCGTCCCCGCGTACAGGCGCATCCTACATATGCGCGCATGAGCAGCCAGCCTGCAAAACTATAAATAGAGGGACCATTTCTTTCTTTCCGATATACACGGATCGACCTACGTACACACATATCAACCTCCACAATGAACAGACAGAGACTTCGTACCACCAAAGAGGCAGATACAGACACTCAACGTCTTCCTCCTCTCATCAAGCTCCAGCACCCAGAGCAATCCAGACCTTCAGAGAACCGATAACCGTCGTCAGATCGTCAACGGAGTCAACGCATTACCACTCACTCTATCGACACAAAGGACCCAGATTAAAAAAAAGTGTATTCCTAGAACTACGTCTAAGTCCTATATTGTAACACTGTTCTGTTTGTATTGAAATTTACAATCAAAGAATTTTAATGGCAAACAACGACATCTCAACAATGTCTCTAGAAACACTCATGGGTAAGCTACCCACTCACGAGTTAGAACTTCAAGACTTCGAAGATGCTACACCAAAGGAGAAGTCAGAGAAAACAATCACTCTCAAGGCTCAACATAGAAGAACCATCGAAGATAATTCTGATGACAACGACTCCGACTCTGAAGATCAAGCTCTTCTGGTAAAAAAATTCAAGAAGTTCATGAGATTTAACAGGAGAACAAAAGATAGCAAAGACAACAACAACAACAACGAGGAAGATCCTATTTGCTATGGATGCAAGAAGAAATGACACATGAAGAAAGATTTTCCCTCAGCATCATCATCAAAGAAAAGCAGCAAATATGACAAAGGCTACCTGAATAAATCTACATCAAGGAAGTACGCCAACACAAGCATATGGCATGAAAGTGAAGCCAGCGACTCAGAAGATGAACAATCAGGTGACGCTGCAAATATATGCTTGATGGCTTGTGATCAGATAATTACTAATCCTCTATTTGATCCTTATAATGATTTCAGCTTTGAGCAACTAGGAGAGGCTTTCAGTGAACTGTTAGATGATTACAGAAAAATGCATAGCAAATATGAAACCTCTAAGAAGGTACTCAAAGAGTACAAATATGAAATATGAAGACTTACCGACCTACTAGATCATGTTAGAGATAATGAATTTTCAAATGAGTCTGGTGAGCTTTCTTCTATTAAATTGTTGTTACACGAGACTGTTAAGCTATCCGAAGAAAAAGACCAAACTATTATCCAGTTAAAGGAAGACCTATCTAAGGAGAGAAAGAGTCTCCAATGTGCACAGGTTAGATTAGAATCACTCACATCTTACTATACTAGATTATATGACACTTCCAAAAAGTTGAAAATTAGTTTAGGAAAACGGCCTGAAGTTGCTGCTTTCTATTCTAACACGTGTCAATTACCGAATCATCGGAACACGCCCAATATTGTCAGACCAAACCATACTAAGACTATGCCCAAGAAGATTAATAGGCATGCATTCTTCTATACTAGAAAACCAAAACCTACTAATCATGCACCTCACACTTCTTTCAATACTCAACATGCTAAATATCATTATTGTGGCCTCATTAGTCATATATCTTCTGCATGTAGAATCAAAAAGTTAGTAGATTTAAATATTTATGCATGGATACCGAAAAGTAACCAGTCAGGACCCTACAAGAAATGGGTACCAAAAGTTTTATCTACAAATTGTTTTGTAGGTGGGACGCCCTTCACATGCTAGGAGCAAATGGATCCTCGACAGCAGTTGCTCACGGCACATGACCGTTGACGCTTCATTATTTGCAATACTGTCGAAGAGGAATAAAGAAGGATACGTCTCCTTTGGTAATAATTTAAGAGGGTACATAATCGGTATCGGTGACATTGGTAAGGCTCCCTATCCAGTGATTAAAGATGTTTGTCTAGTTACTGAGTTAAAATATAATCTGCTCAGTATAAGCCATTTAGCTGATCACGGTTATGGTATTAACTTCGTAAAAGATAAATGTATTATAATTGATAGTTCAACTGGTAGCACTATATTTGAAGGTATTAGGAAAGACAATATATATGTATTCTATTTGTTGGAAGATGCTAACATAGCAGGTAGATGCTTGATGGCCAAAAGCATTGAGAGTCAACTATGGCATATGAGACTCGGTCATGCAAACATGGATACAATTTCAAGATTATCTACGAAGAAGTTAGTACGCGGCTTACCGGACATTTCTTTCAAGAAGAATACGGTATGTAGTGAATGTGAAAAGAACAAAGTTACCAAATCCGCATTCAAATCAAAGAATGCTGTAAGTACCACTAAACCTTTACAACTGTTGCATATGGACTTATTTGGACCCAGTAGAATTGCCAGTCTAGGTGGTAAGTTATATACATTTGTCATTATAGATGACTTCTCTAGATATATATGAGTTTATTTTCTTGCACGCAAGAATGATGCATTATCGGAGTTTGTCACCTTTTGCAAGAAAGTACAGAATGAAAAAAGGGTTCATGATTACTCGCATTCGTAGTGATCATGGCGACGAATTTGAGAATACAGAATTCAAGCAATTTTATGACACACACGGTTATTTGCATAAATTCTCTTGTCCTAGGACTCCGCAACAAAATGGAGTTGTGGAACGTAAGAACAGAACTCTATCTGAAATGGCTAGAGTAATGTTAAACCAGTTTAGTCTACCTAGATACTTATGGGCTGAAGCTGTAAATACAGCATGCTATATTCTCAATAGGGTTCTAATTCGACCTATATCGAAGAAGACTCCCTATGAATTATGGTTTGATAGAATACCAAATGTTTCTTATTTTAAAATCTTTGGTTGTAAATGCTTTATTCTTAATACTAAAGATAATTTGAGTAAATTTGATGAAAAGGCCGATGAAGGTATATTTTTAGGTTATGCAACAAAGAGCAAAGGATATAGAGTCTTCAACAAAAGAACCATGATCATTGAAGAATCTATCAAAGTCAAGTTTGATGAGCTAAATCAACACTTAGACAATAATGACAATGAAGACATAATTGTACCAAGTACAACTACTGCAAAACCTTCACACAAAGATACATAACCATCACATCAGGCATCAGATGAACCTCCAAGCAAAGAAGCCAGAACTAGCAATCCTGAGACTACACCAAAAGAGATAAGATTCTTGGCTAATCATCCAAAGGACTTGGTAATTGATGAGATTACCAAGGGTGTAAGTACTCGTTCCTCTAATAAAGATATAGCTTCTTGTGTTGCTTTTGTCTCGCAGTTTGAACCCAAAAATATTGATGAAGCATGTAGTGATAACTTTTGGTTACATGCTATGCAAGAGGAATTAAACCAATTCGAACGGAATCAAGTTTAGAAACTTGTTTCCAAGCCCATTGATCATCCGATCATTGGCACCCGATGGGTATTCCGAAATAAACTGAACGAGAATGGTTTAGTGACTCGTAATAAGGCTCGACTCGTAGCTCAATGATACAATCAGAAAGAAGTATCGACTACGATGATACTTATGCCCCAGTTGCGAGATTAGAATCCATTCGCATGTTATATGCATTTACATGTTTTCATAATTTTAAGTTATTTCAAATGGATGTCAAAAGCGTATTTTTAAATGGTTTTATAAAAGAAGAGGTTTATGTAGCTCAACCACCCGATTTTACTGATTTCAAATTTCCTGAATATGTTTTCAAGTTGAAGAAAGCTTTATACGGTTTGAAACAAGCCCCTCGTGCTTGGTACGATCGTCTAAGCACTTTTCTACTTGATAACAGTTTTTTAAAGGGAAAGGTTGATACTACTTTGTTTATAAAATTATTGAATAATAATATTCTTTTAATTCAAGTCTATGTAGATGATATTATCTTTGGATCTACCGATGAATCTCTTTGTCAAAAAATTTCAAAGTGTATGCAGAATGAGTTTGAGATGAGCATGATAGGAGAGCTGAAATTCTTTTTCGGACTGCAAATCAAACAAACCAGCAATGGGACGTTCATAAATCAAGCAAAGTACACAAAGGATCTATTAAAGAAGTTCGACATGGAAGCAGTCAAGCCACTTAGCACTCCAATAGCGACTTCAACCAAGCTTGATATTGATGAACAAGGCAAACCTGTCGACATACGTAAGTATCAAGGTATGATCGGTAGCTTACTGTATTTAACTGCTAGTCGACCAGACATTATGTTTAGTGTTTGTTTATGTGCACGCTTTCAAGCTAATCCTAAGGAATCACATTTGTGCACAGTTAAGCGTATCTTTCGATACCTTAAAAGCACTTCTTCTGTCGGCTTATGGTATCCTAAAATCACATCATTTGACCTAACCGGTTATTCTATTGCTGATTTTGCCGAATGCAAAGTAGATAGAAAAGTACTAGCGGTAAATGTCATTTTCTAGGAAAATCTCTAGTCTCTTGGTTTAGTAAAAAGTAAAATTTTGTTACATTATCAACAATCGAGGCTGAGTATATCGCCGCAGGACGTTGTTGTGCACATGTAACATCCAGTTTTCCAGATAAAGGTAATTTTGAAATTTTGTAATTATAATTATTATTTATTGATATTTATTTCATATTATGATTTTTGGTAATTTTTAATTATTTTTTAAACTATTTAAAATCATGACTTGTGATTTTGGTGTCCTGCCAGTGAAACCCTAGAGACTGCATGACCTAGAGCCTAACCATGTCATTAGGATGATTTAATTATCATTTTTAGTCTAGGGGTAATTTGGTCATTTTGACTTAATTGAATTATTTGATGATTAATTGAATTGGTGATTCCTAGTTTGGGCTTTGACTTACAGAGACTTGTAGACTAGCCTAGAAGCTAACCCTAGTCATGGTGACCCTAGTCTAACTTAGGTTAACCTACTTTTAGTCATTAGAAACTAATTTTGGAATAAGAGGATTAGTTTAAGTGAAATTATTTTATGGTTTGTGGTTTAATGAAATGACTTGTGATTTTAGGACTTAATGACTTGTGACTTGGCCCATGGCCCATAACTAGAAGCCCTAACCCTAAACAAACTCTAAGTGACCAACCACATAGGGATCCCCACCCTATATAAATACTTATTCATTAGTTCTTGCTTCTTTTATTTCATTTCAACACATAGAAAAAGAAAGGTTTGTCCATTCTTCTCCAATCCATAGATTTCTCATTTTAAATCCTTTTTAACTCTAGTTTCTTGCATTAGAACCTAATACTCTCCTATTTTTTGATTGTGAGGTTTAATCCCAGCTTTGGGACAATATGGGAGCATTTGGCTAGTAAGGAGGAATCCCCCATTTGGAGCTTTTTCATGCTTTTTGCACCTATAGGTAAAACTCCACAAATTTTATTAATATTGCGTTTTCTTTTTAGGGCTAGATCTAGGAGTCCCCTAGCTGTCCCTGAAGTTTGGGTCAATTTTGTGTCCATATCGAACACGTGTCTATGTGTATTGCTAAGTGTTTGATGAATTGCTTGAATGGATTAAAACATTGTAATTTCGAAAACTAATTTCATGGATTTATAGCCCTATATATGGGGATAAATTTTTCAAGTGACTGAGTCAATTTCTGCTTATTTTTTGTGTCCAAAATTGGACACGAACACGTGCACGAGGCCACGGTTCACTGTCCTGCTACCTCGTGTCCAGTTCTCACTGGACACGACACAAGATACGACCATTTTTGGTCAGTACCTAGGGGCAATGTCTGACGTGCTACCCATAAATTTTCAGAGGGTCTCGTGTCGTATCGGACACGCAATCGCGTGAGCACGCAATTTGCACTACACTGTACGAGCGTGCAAGTGCAGTCCGATACGAGCTTCGTGTCCTTCGTGGACACGTCGTGGGGGTGTTACAGGGACACGACGGTGTAGCCCTACTATGGTCGAACACAGGGACACGTTCATGAGGACACTGGTGTCGTGTATCGGGTGCACGAGCCTGTGACACGCACGCACGAGGCCTGCTGACACTGTTTTCTCTGAAACCTAGTTTTCAGCATTTGGAGACGTCGTGTCGACTTATGTGGACACGACACAACCTGTATAACCCCATACAATATTCACACACAATTACCAACTATTTAATTTGCATATTAACATGTTTTGATAGATCGAATTTCGATTTTCCCTATCAACTGATACGTAGTGTACTGTTTTTGTAAATCCTGAGTTTAATTTCTTTTAAACTGTTTTAAGTGATGTTATATTGTTCTATTGATCCATGAACACGTGTAAGTACATTACTATAAAGTTGATTTCTGATTTGTATGGGTTTTAGGATTCGAAATAGGTTTTTGGATGATATATTGGTATGCTGAAATATATGGACTGTTACACAGTCCTGGTAAACTAAAATCCTGATTTCATTTCCTTTCTAAAACTGATTTGTTAGTTCATTTTCCATTTTTGTTATTTCCCATTGTTAGTTCACCGATAGTTTAGAATTCAATTGGTGAATGGAATTCGAACATTGGGATTGAAATTGTCAATTGATTTCCAGTTTTTTCAAACCAATAACTGGGAAATTCTCACTGTCAATTGGGTTCAATATAAGATGTCATTTCATATATACCTGAGAACTAGTTCACTGTCTATTGAGTCTATACATTAACTGTCAAATTAATCTCAGGTTCCTGAGAACCATTACTAAGAATTTCTAACATTAAAATCCTGAGTTATACACATGTATCAAACACTCACTGATTTCCTAAAATCTGAGTTCTACTCACACTCAAACATTTTAACTGAGAACCTATGAGGTTCCCTACATACACACATTCACTGTTATTTTTCCTGAAATCCTGAGAACATAGCCCTGTACGCCATTGACACAACACACCCTAGTAGCAAAACTGCCAATTAAATCGACTTGATTCCATTACTGTAAATTGATTCAATATTTTGTGTAGATCACTGTTAAGGTTAATGTGATGGGGTTGATGTATTAGAAAGGAAATTCAAATGTGGGATTGGTTTACTACTCACTGTTACATGATTCCCTCTTTGAACTGTAATTTTATCTCAGTTTCAAACCTGAGAATAGGTTCACTTGGGTTGTATAAACTGTCATGTAGGTTTCATTTCCCTGGAACCCAATTCCTGAGATGATAGTTCACTGTTATGGGATGATATGGACTGTCAAGAGGGAATTGGATTCATTTATATGAATGGTTTTGAAATTTGTTTATTGAACTGTCATTTGGTTCTAGTTATAAACTGTCAATATGATTTCTATGTGGCACTCACTCATATACACACATGCCCCCTTGACACCCTCATGACTCTCACTCACACACACCTGAGCACATGTTCACACAGCCCTGTCATCTCCACCTATCTAAATTATGCACACACACACATCTCTCACAGACACAACTAAACCCTGTTATATGCTCAATCTCCTCACACTCTAATGCACACTGTTTTGATAGGATGTACACTATCACTCATACCCTTGACACTCTCACACACACACACATTCTCACATGTACACTATCACATATGCCTCTATCTATCTCTATGTATATGTATATATACACAAGTATATATGTGATGCACATATCCATGTGGCCTATATTTATAATGTGTGTACTATATTATATTAGATATATATATTGAAATATGTATAGTGTACTAGGTAGTGTGATGTAATGTATATATATATCTATGTAATGTGTATGTATGTATATGTTTACCCTATGTGTGTGATGACTTGTTGTGTCTTGGTTTTGAGTTGTGGTGCTAGTATAGGGTTGTATAGCCTTGGGTAGTCTTGATAGACTAGTATAGGCTAGATTGACCTAGTCTAGACTTGTTAGACCTAGCTTGACCATAGTTGACCTAGTTTGACTTCTAGGGTTGACCAGAGTTGACCAAGAGTTGACTTTGGCCTAGATTGACCTAGATTCATTTAGAATGCATTGAATTATATCTTGTTATCATTTTAGACTTGTTGTGACTTGTGCTGTTCTAATTAGGAGCCAGACACCTCTCCTCGGACAGTACATTTCTCTCGGACATTCAGATAGCATGAGAGTACATTCTCTGATCATTTTATATTATGTTTAGAATTATTCTCCTGCTTTAAATTACTTTACTTGATCCTGTCACGTTGGTCACATGGATTAGTACTATATGGATCCCTTCTTGAGATGTTATTCCCTCAGGGAGCATCAGATACTACATGTTCTGTACTTTTTACTTACATTGTGTATCACTATGCTTCATGGTTCTTGACCACTTGTGACATGTACTCTCATGATCACAGAGTCTTCCTTGAATCTCTCATTTATGGGCATTCCTAGAATTACTCATTTTTGGGCATACCATGTATCACCCCTTGTGGGCCATTACATGGATCATAACATAACATGGCTGGATCCTTGTGTATTGATTGGGGGTACGGGAGAGTAGAAGTAGACATGTGAATAATATCCAAGTAGTGTAGCATCAGAATCTTTTCCGTAGTGTAGTATCAAAATCTCCTTTGCCATTCACATGTTTATATTGTACTCTGACTCACTAGCCACTGTTAGTTCTCTACTTATAGTAGATATTTCTATTACAGTTCTCTCTCTGTTTACATTCTGTACTTCCTTCAGTTTTCTATATCTTACTTTACTGCATGATTATATTTTCTAACCTGCTATGAACTGTTGAGATGTGTTGTGCTCGCTCCGTCCTGATTGGGCACCGTTGAATGTTTACAGAGGACGAGGATGAGGCTGGTGTTGACACCTTCTATGGGACTTCCCTAGACGACACTTGTGAGCTGGACTCTCAGGAGGACCCAGCTCTAGCTGATGACATTACCCCTACTGCCTAGATTAGTTTAATTAGGCTTATCTTACTTATGTTGTCTTGGGACTAGTTTAGTTAGGCTTTATTTCTGTCTTTGAGATCTAGATTGTATATATTCTTTCATATTCAGTAGTTGAGACCTTGTATTCTGGATGTTTGCTGAGATGTTATCTTAGACACTTAGACTCTTCTGATCATCTGTATTTCATTTGAGTTCTATATCATATCATGCTTCTTCTTTCTTAGTTGTGATTCGGTTTACATTCTGCTATGTCACCCCCATTCGGGGAGTATAAACTGCTTAGTATTATATTGTTAGATGTTGTGACCTAGGACAACGTTCTACCGTAGACACTGAGGCGTAGGCTGGACGTACCCACTTCTCGTGCCCTTACTCTAGGGTGCGGGTCGTGACATATTTTTAGTGGTGGCCCATGCAGGTCAAGTTTATGTAGTGGTATTCGAACTAGAGTATCGCTACAGCCTGCAGTAGGATTTAGATATTTTGAAGGTACTCAATCACATTAGGAAAAACACCTTATCAGATCACTTTTATCTAAATTTGCTGCTTATTATTTTCCCTTGAATATTAACTTTCTACCTTTGATTTCTCGGTTCATTCTCAGTAATTGCTTGTTGTTTTGATCTGTCTTCATAATGGTTATAGAGACATGATCTCATCGCTTCGGTTCGGAGGATACTATCGGGAGGCTGGCTACCTCTCGTCCTGTTTATCAGGGTCTCGAGACCGCAGCTCCTGTTGTGCCGACTCAGGTTGACATTTCTGTTATATTGGAGGTACACCTCTGTCTGTACAGAGACTTTTTTCCGTTATTCCCGATTTCTCTCAGCATCAGCGATTCATGCAGCATCAGCAGCAGACCAGAGGAAACCAGCAGGGCGAGCTATCGTTAGGACAGTCGAGGATGCACAGACCATTGGAGATCTTGCTGCAAGTTCCATTCTTCTCGATTCCATTCTCGCAATTGTCTTTTATAACTACCTTGAAATCCGATTCCATCTGTTCCTTGCTGAATGGTTAATTTTGTCATGTTGCTCTTTTGTTTTATTTGTTTTTCTTCTAAGAAAATCATATGGGCTAGGTCACCACAGTTGCGGGATCTAGAATCTTCGATAGTCGTGTTAGCTGGCATAGTGAGGACATATAATCAGATTTTGGATGTATTTCTCGGGTGTGGGAATTTAAGATTTTCGCCGTCGCATACGATAATGCGAAAATTTTAAATATCATGACCCTAGAGGTATGTGCCTTAGTCAAGGACTGTGATTAACGTAGCCTTGCTTACTAGAGACAGAGAGAACACAAGGATTTTAAGTTATAGGAATTATTTTAGATGATTGGAGAAAAATTGTAGAATTCAAAAGGATAATATTTGAAGGTGAACGTTGAAAAAAAAATGAAGGTTGATTTATAAATAAGAATAAATTTTGTATGACATAGTGGTATTAGGGTTAAATAAATATGAGACTTGAATTAAACAAGTTCAAGGATTTCATAAACTGGATTTAGAGGTTTCAGATCTAAATTAGGACAAGGTGAAGGAATTTGAAAATTTGATTAAATGAATAATTGTTGATACCTAAATAAGAGGGGTATGCTTCGTGGAAAATGTTTTAGAAGTTTGGAATTTTGTCTATGGTAATCATGGTAAAGGTTTAGATGACTAAAGGTTATAAATTTTTTGATGATAGTCAAATAAAGGTTGATTTTTATATTGGGACTTGTGAGATAAAAATATGATTGACAAATGATAAACTTGATGGTATTAGAGAGAGATGATCAACTTGACTTCTTATGAAATCTTTCCTTGGTTTTCAATATCATTGAATCCTAGCTCCCTTAATCACGACCAATCAACCTTGATCATCCTTTCTTATCACATTAATGTCTAGGGTTCGTACTCAATTGAATCAAATTTAAATATGACCTGAATCTCCATCCTTGTATGCTCGTGCTCAGACTTCGATGACCTTGTCCTCCATATTGCCCAAATCTTGATTTTCCAGAATTGATCAACTTAGATCGTATCGAGACTAAATATTCTTAATATATATTGTGATTGGATTTCAATACTATTGATAACTGTCCCTTGAACTTTTGATTTTAATTTTTCTTGAATAGTACCCCTTTATAGATAATTGGTAGTTATCTTATTTTATTTTTTGATAAGTACCAATTTTCATATTGGATGGTAGACTGCCTTACAGTTTTGATGATTTGTTATTTCTGTATCTTTTTCAGTTTAACACCCCTGATTGCTTGTATATTTTGATACCCTATGACTGTTTTGGTTTAGCATGACTTGTATACCTAGATGAGACTTTCACTACCACCATATGCCATGGCCATGTATGTCGTCCTTTTAAATCGTATGATTTGTTTAAGTTCTGAGACTTTAATTGTGGGGGTTTGACCTAGAAGGAGTATGAACATTTTAATTTCAAGGACAAAATTTTTCTAGGGGGTAGGATTGTAACACCTAGTTTTCCAGATGAGGATAATTTTGAAATTTTGTAATTAGAATTATTATTTATTGATATTTATTTCACATTATAATTTTTGGTAATTTTTAATCATTTTTTAAACTATTTAAAAACTATTTAAAATCATAACTTGTGATTTTGGTGTCCTGCCAGTGAAACCCTAGAGACTGCATGACCTAGAGCCTAACCATGTCATTAGGATGATTTAATTATCATTTTTAGTCTAGGGGTAATTTGGTCATTTTGACTTAATTGAGTTATTTGATGATTTATTGAATAGGTGATTCCTAGTTTGGGCTTTGACTTATAGAGACTTTTAGACTAGCCTAGAAGCTAATCCTAGTCATGGTGACCCTAGTCTAACTTAGGTTAACCTACTTTTAGTCATTAGAAACTAATTTTGGAATAAGAGGATTAGTTTAAGTGAAATTATTTTATGGTTTGTGGTTTAATGAAATGACTTGTGATTTTAGGACTTAATGACTTGTGACTTGGCACATGGCCCATAACTAGATGCCCTAACCCTAACCAAATTCTAAGTGACCAGCCACATAGGGATCCCCACCCAATATAAACACTTATTCATTAGTTCTTGCCTCTTTTATTTCATTTCAACACATAGGAAAAGAAAGGTTTGTCCATTCTTCCCCAATCCATAGATTTCTTATTTTAAATTCTTTTTAACTCTAGTTTCTTGCATTAGAACCTAATATTCTCCTATTTTCTAATTATGGGGTTTAATTCCAGCTTTGGAACTTTGGGAGCATTTGGCTAGCAAGGAGGAATCCCCTATTTGGAACTTTTTCATGCTTTTTGCACCTATAGGAAAAACTCCACAAAATGCATTAATATTTTATTTTCTTTGCATTTAGGACTAGATCTAGGAGTCCCCTAGCTGTCCCTGAAGTTTGGGTCAATTTTGTGTCCGTTTGGTGTCCGTATCGGACACATGTCTATGTGTATTGCTAAGTGTTTGATGAATTGCTTGAATGGATTAAAACATTGTAATTTCAAAAACTAATTTCATGGACTTATAGCCCTATATATGGGGATTAATTTTGCAAGTGACTGAGTCAATTTTTGCTTATTTTTCGTGTCCAAAATTGGACACGAACACGTGCACAAGGCCACGGTTCACTGTCCTGCTACCTCGTGTCCAGTTCTCACTGGACACGACACAAGACATGACCATTTTTGGTCAGCACCTAGGGGCAACGTCTGATGTGCCACCCACAAATTTTTAGAGGGTCTCGTGTCGTATCGGACACGCAATCGCATGAGCACGCGATTTGCACTGCACTGCATGAGCGTGCAAGTGCTGTCCGATACGAGCTTCCTGTCCTTCATGGACACGTCGTGATAGTATTACAGGGACACGATAGTGTAGCCCTACTATGGTCGAACACAGGGACATGTTCACGAGGACACTGGTGTCGTGTGTCGGGTGCACGAGCCTGTGACACGCACGCACGAGGCCTGCTGACCCTGTTTTCTCTGAAACCTGGTTTTTAGCATTTGGACACGTCGTGTCGACTTATGTAGACACGACACAACCTGTATAACACCATACAATGTTCACACACGATTACCAACTATTTAATTTGCATATTAACATGTTTTGATAGATTAAATTTCGATTTCCCCTATCAACTGATACGTAGTGTACTGTTTTTGTAAATCCTGAGTTTAATTCCTTTTAAACTATTTTAAGTGACATTAAATTATCCTATTGATCCATGAAAATGTGTAAGTACATTACTATAATGTTGATTTCTGATTTGTGTGGGTTTTAGGATTTGAAATAGGTTTTTGGATGATAGATTGGTATGCTGAAATATGTGGACTGTTACACAGTCCTGGTAAACTAAAATCCTGATTTCATTTCCTTTCTAAAACTGATTTGTTAGTTCATTTTCCATTTTTGTTATTTCCCATTGTTAGTTCACTGATAGTTTAGAATTCAATTGGTGAATGGAATTCGAACATTGGGATTGAAACTGTCAATTGATTTCCAGTTTTTTCAAACCAATAACTGAGAAATTCTCACAGTCAATTGGGTTCAATATAAGTTGTCATTTCATATATACCTGAGAATTAGTTCACTGTATATTGAGTCTATACATTAACTGTCGAATTAATCTCAGGTTCCTGAGAACCATTACTAAGAATTTCTAACATTGTAATCCTGAGTTATACACATGTATCACACACTCATTGATTTTCTAAAATCTGAGTTCTACTCACACTCAAACATTTTAACTGAGAACCTATGAGGTTCCCTACACACACACAGTCACTGTTTTTTTTCTGAAATCCTGAGAACATAGCCCTGTACGCCATTGACACAACACACCCTAGTAGCATAACTGTCAATTAATTCGACTTGATTCCATTACTGTAAATTGATTCAATGTTTTGTGTAGATCACTATTAAGGTATATGAGATAGGGTTGATGTATTAGAAAGGAAATTCGAATGTGGGATTGGTTTACTGCTCACTATCACATGATTCCCTCTTTGAACTGTGATTTTATCTCAGTGTCAAACCTGAGAATAGGTTTACTTGGGTTGTATAAACTGTCATGTAGGTTTTATTTCCCTGGAACCCAATTTCTGAGATGATAGTTCACTGTTATGGGTTGATATGGACTGTCAAGAGGGAATTGGATTTATTTATGTGAATGGTTTGAAATTTGTTTATTGAACTGTCATTTGGTTCTAGTTATAAACTGTCAATGTGATTTCTATGTGGCACTCATTCATACACACACATGCCCCCTTGACACCCTCATGACTCTCACTCACACACACCTGAGCACATGTTCACACAGCCCTGTCATCTACACCTATGTAAATCATGCACACACACACATCTCTCACACACACAACTAAACCCTGTTATATGCTCACTGTCCTCAAACTCTAATGCACACTATTTTGATAGGCTATACACTATCACTCATATGCTTGACACTCTCACACACACACACATGCTCACTTGTACACTATCACATATGCCTTTATCTATCTCTATGTATATGTATATATACACATGTATATGTGATGCACATATCCATGTGTCCTATATTTATAATGTGTGTACTATATTATATTAGATATATATATTGATATATGTATAGTGTACTAGGTAGTGTGATGTAATGTATATATATCTATGTCACGTGTATGTATCTATATATATGTATATGTTTACCCTATGTGTGTGATGACTTGTTGTGTCTTGGTTTTGAGTTGTGGTGCTAGTATAGGGTTGTATAGCCTTGGGTAGTCTTGATAGACTACTATAGGCTAGATTGACCTAGTCTAGACTTGTTAGACCTAGTTTGACCATAGTTGACCTAGTTTGACTTCTAGGGTTGACCAGAGTTGACCAAGAGTTGACTTTGGCCTAGATTGACCTAGATTCATTTAGAATGCATCGAATTGCATCTTGTTATCATTTTAGACTTGTTGTGACTTGTGCTGTTCTGATTAGGAGCCATACACCTCTCCTCGGACAGTACATTTCTCTCGGACATTCAGATAGCAGGCGAGTATATTTTTTGATCATTTTATATTCTATTTAGAATTATTCTCCTGCTTTAAATTACTTTACTTGATACTGTCACATTGGTCACATGGATTAGTACTATATGGATCCCTTCTTGAGATGTTATCCCCTCAGGGAGCATCGGATACTACATGTTCTATGCGTTTTACTTACATTGTGTATCACTATGCTTCATGGTTCATTGATCACTTGTGACATATACTCTCATGATCACAGAGTCTTCCTTGAATCTCCCATTTATGGGCATTCCTTGAATCACCCATTTTTGGGCCTACCATGTATCACCCCTTGTGGGTCATTGCATGGATCATAACATAACCTGGATGGATCCTTGTGTATTGATTGGGGGTACGGGGGAGTGGAAGTAGACATGTGAATAATATCCAAGTAATGTAGCATCAGAATCTTTTTCGTAGTGTAGTATCAGAATCTCCTATGCCATTCTCATGTTTATATTGTACTCTGACTCACTAGCCACTATTAAGATGTGTTGTGCTCGCTCTGTCCTGATTGGGCACCGTTGAATGTTTACAAAGGACGAGGATGAGGCTGGTGTTGACACCTTCTATGAGACAGCCCTAGACGACACTTGTGAGATGGACTCTCAGGAGGACCTAGCTCTAGCTGATGACATTACCCCTACTGCTTAGACTAGTTTAGTTAGGCTTATCTTACTTATGTTGTCTTGGGACTAGTTTAGTTAGGCTTTATTTCTGTCTTTGAGATCTAGATTGTATATATTCTTTCATATTCAGTAGTTGAGACCTTGTATTCTGGATGTTTGCTGAGATGTTATCTTAGACACTTAGACTCTTCTGATCATCTGTATTTCATTTGAGTTCTATATCATATCGTGCTTCTTCTTCCTTAGTTGTGATTGGGTTGACATTCTGCTATGTCACCCCCATTCGGGGAGTATAAACTGCTTAGCATTATATTGTTAGATGTTGTGACCTAGGACAGCGTTCTACCACCGACACTACGGCATAGGCTGGACGTATCCACTTCTCGTGCCCTTACTCTAGGGTGCGGGTCGTGACACATTTTTAGTGGTGGCCCATGCAGGTCGAGTTTATGTAGTGGTATTTGAACTAGAGTATCGCTATAGCCTACAGTAGGACTTGGATATTTTGAAGGTACTCAATCACATTTGAAAAAACTTCTTATCAGATCCCTTTTATCTAAATTTGCTGCTTATTATTTTCCCTTGAATATTAACTGTCTACCTTTGATTTCTCGTTTCATTCTCAGTAATTGCTTGTTGTTTTGATCTGTCTTCATAATGGTTATGGAGATATGATCTCATCGCTTCGGTTCGGGGGATACTATCGAGAGGTTGGCCACCTCTCGTCCTGTTCATCAGGGCCTCGAGACTGCAGCTCCTGTTTTGCCGACTCAGGTTGGCATTTCTGTTACATTGGAGGTGCACCTCTGTCTATACAGAGGCTTTTTTCTGTCATTCTCGATTTCTCTCAGCAGCAGCGGTTCATGCAGCATCAGCAGCAGACCAGGGGAAACCAGCAGGGCGAGTTATCGTCAGGACAATCGAGGATGCACAGACCATTGGAGATCTTGCTGCAAGTTCTATTCTTCTCGATTCCATTCCCGCAATTGTCTTTTATAACTACCTTGAAATCCGATTCCATCTGTTCCTTGCTAATTGATTAATTTTGTCATGTTGCTCTTTTGTTATTTTGTTTTTCTTCTAAGAAAATCATATGGGCTAGGTCACCTAAGTTGTGGGATCTAGAATCTTCGATAGTCGTGTTAGCTGGTATAGTGAGGAAATATAGTCAAATTTTGGACGTATTTCTCGGGTGTGGGAATTTAAGATTTTCGTCGTCGTATGCGACAATACGAAAATTTTAAATACCATGAACCTAGAGGTATGTGCCTTAGTCAAGGACTCTGTGATTATCGTAGCCTTGCTTGCTAGTATGACGAGGATTTAGAGCACCATGATTTTGGATAAACGCATATGACTATCAGATTGTACCTTAAATGTTTTTGAACATGTTTTTTCTACTTTTGTTTCAGTCCTTCTCAAAAAAAAAGAATTATTGTTTGTTTTGTTTTGTTTTGCTTCCCATTATTTAACTAAGGGGTAGCTTTAGCTGTTATTATAAACCTTGTGTAACTTCTTGCTATGAATTTCTTCATAATACAATGAATCGATAATTTTTGCTAAGATCTTATTTTGGATTTGACATTATAGTTATGGTTTCAAAATGGTTCCCTCTTTTAAACAGAAAAGTAGAACAGATTCTATTATCATTCTCTTCCTGCCAATATTTTATTACAATCATTCCTTGTCTTATATAACTGTCATGATTACATCAATTCTCTGTCTCGTATCTAATTCTGTCAGCTATACCTTGAAACCCTTGAATTTTCATATCATTTTGCCTGAGACATGTCAAGGAAATAACGTAAATTATCTAGTTCGAAAATGACGTAATTGGTTATCATATAATGATTTTATAGGAATCAGAATGTTGGATGTCAAATATGAAAAATTTGAGATAGAGATGTGGTAAAGGTTTAGAATGGAATCGAGAGATAAATGTTATCAATTTAGAAACAATCGCAGAAAATTTTGGTTATGAGTAATTCATGGATGTATTTCCAAAAAAAAACTAATGAGGATATGAGAGGTCAACCTAGTTTTGAGAACTTAGAAAATCTTGGTTATTGATTCTTGGGAACTTTTACTCTAAGGCTATGTAGAAATTTAGAAACGGAAAGAAGAATTTAATTGTATTCAATGATTATACAAAATTGAACTAGATATTGTAAGAGGGTGACTAGAGACAGAGAGAACACAAGGATTTTAAGTTATAGGAATTATTTTAGATGATTGGAGAAAATTGTAGAATTCAAAAGGATAATATTTGAAGGTGAACGTTGAAGAAAATATGAAGGTTGATTTATAAATAAGAATAAATTTTGTATGACATAGTGGTATTAGGGTTGAATAAATCCGAGACTTGAATTAAACAAGTTCAAGGATTTCATAAACTGGATTTAAAGGTTTCAGATCTAAATTAGGACGAGGTGAAGGAATTTGAAAATTTGATTAAATGAATAAATGTTGATACCTAAATAAGAGGGGTATGCTTCGTGGGAAATATTTTAGAAGTTTAGAATTTTGTCTATGGTGATCATGGTAAAGGTTTAGATGACTGAAGGTTATAAATTTTTTGATGATAGTCATATAAAGGTTGATTTTTATATTGGGACTTGTGAGATAAAAATATGATTGGCAAATGATAAACTTGATGGTATTAGAGAGAGATGATTAACTTGACTTCTTTTGAAATCTTTCCTTGTTTTCCCTAAAAGGTTTTCAATATCATTGAATCCTAGCTCCCTAAATCACGACCAATCAACCTTGATCATCCTTTCTTATCACATTAATATCTTGGGTTCGTACTCAATTGAATCAAATTTAAATATGACCTGAATCTCCATCCTTGTATGCTCGTGCTCAGACTTCGATGACATTTTCCTCCATATTGTCCAAATCTTGATTTCCCAGAATTGATCAACTTAGATCATATTGAGACTAAATATTCTTAATATATATTATGATTGGATTTTAATGCTATTAACAACTGTCCCTTGAACTTTCAATTTTGATTTTTCTTGAATAGTACCCCTTTATAGATAATTGGTAGTTATCTTATTTTATTTTTTGATAAGTACCAGTTTTCATATAGGATGGTAGAATGCCTTACAATTTTGATGATTTGTTATTTCTGTATCTTTTTCAGTTTAACACCCCTGATTGCTTGTATGTTTTGATACCCTATGACCATTTTGGTTTAGCATGACTTGTATACCTAGATGAGAATTTCACTACCACCGTATGCCATGACCATGTATGTCGTCCTTTTAAATCGTATGATTTGTTTAAGTTCTGAGACTTCGATTGTAGGGGTTTGACCTAGAAGGAGTATGGACATTTTAATTTCGAGGACGAAATTTTTCTAAGGGGGGTAGGATTGTAACTGAAATTTTGTAATTATAATTATTATTTATTGATATTTATTTCACATTATGATTTTTGGTAATTTTTAATCATTTTTTAAACTATTTAAAAACTATTTAAAATCATGACTTGTGATTTTAGTGTCCTGCCAGTAAAACCCTAGAGACTGTATTACCTAGAGCCTAACCTTGTCATTAGGATGATTTAATTATTATTTTTAGTCTAGGGGTAATTTGGTCATTTTGACTTAATTGAATTATTTGATGATTTATTGAATAGGTGATTCCTAGTTTGGGCTTTGACTTATAGAGACTTTTAGACTAGCCTAGAAGCTAACCCTAGTCATGGTGACCCTAGTCTAACTTAGGTTAACCTACTTTTAGTCATTAGAAACTAAATTTGGAATAAGAGGATTAGTTTAAGTGAAATTATTTCATGGTTTGTGGTTTAATGAAATGACTTGTGATTTTAGGACTTAATGACTTGTGACTTGGCCCATGGCCCATAACTAGAAGCCCTAACCCTAACCAAACTCTAAGTGACCAGCCACATCCCCATCCTATATAAACACTTATTCATTAGTTCTTGCCTCTTTTATTTTATTTCAACACATAGGAAAAGAAAGGTTTGTCCATTCTTCCCCAATCCATAGATTTCTTATTTTAAATCCTTTTTAACTCTAGTTTCTTGTATTAGAACCTAATAATCTCCTATTTTCTGATTGTGGGGTTTAATCCCAGCTTTGGGACAATTTGGGAGCATTTGGCTAGCAAGGAGGAATCCTCCATTTGGAGCTTTTTTATGCTTTTTGCACCTATAGGTAAAACTCCACAAATTGCATTAATATTTTGTTTTTTTTTGCATTTAGGGCTAGATCTAGGAGTCTCCTAGCTGTCCCTGAAGTTTGGGTCAATTTCGTGTCTGTTTGGTGTCCGTATCGGACATGTGTCTATGTGTATTGCTAAGTGTTTGATGAATTGCTTGAATGGATTAAAACATTATAATTTCGAAAACTAAGTTTATGGATTTATAGCCCTATATATGGGGATTAATTTTGCAAGTGACTGAGTCGATTTCTGCTTATTTTTCGTGTCCAAAATTGGACACGAACACGTGCACGAGGCCACGGTTCACTGTCCTGCTACCTCGTGTCCAGTTCTCACTGGACACGACACAAGACACGACCATTTTTGGTTAGTGCCTAGGGATAACTCTGACGTGCCACCCACAAATTTTTAGAGGGTCTCGTGTCGTATCGGACACGCAATCGTGTGAGCACGCGATTTGTACTACACTGCATGAGCGTACAAGTGCTGTCCGATACGAGCTTTGTGTCCTTCATGGACACGTCGTGATAGTGTTATAGGGACACGATGGTGTAGCCCTACTATGTCCAAATACAGGGACACGTTCACGAGGACACTGGTGTCGTGTGTCGGGTGCACGAGCTTGTGACACGCACGCACGAGGCCTGCTGACACTGTTTTCTCTGAAACCTGGTTTTCAGCATTTGGACATGTCGTGTCGACTTATGTGGACACGACACAACCTGTATAACACCATACAATGTTCACACACGATTACCAACTATTTAATTTGCATATTAACATGTTTTGATAGATCAAATTTCGATTTTCCCTATCAACTGATACGTAGTGTACTATTTTTGTAAAGCCTGAGTTTAATTCCTTTCAAACTATTTTAAGTGATGTTAAATTGTCCTATTGATCCATGAACATGTGTAAGTACATTACTATAATGTTGATTTCTGATTTGTGTGGGTTTAGGATTCAAAATAGGTTTTTGGATGATAGATTGGTATGCTGAAATATGTGGACTGTTACACAGTCCTGGTAAAATAAAATCCTGATTTCATTTCCTTTCTAAAACTGATTTGTTAGTTCATTTTCCATTTTTGTTATTTCCTATTGTTAGTTCACTGATAGTTTAGAATTCAATTGGTGAATGGAATTCGAACATTGGGATTGAAACTGTCAATTGATTTCCAGTTTTTTCAAACCAATAACTGAGAAATTCTCACTGTCAATTGGGTTCAATATAAGCTATCATTTCATATATACCTGAGAATTAGTTCACTGTCTATTGAGTCTATACATTAACTGTCGAATTAATCTCAGGTTCCTGAGAACCATTACTAAGAATTTCTAACATTAAAATCCTGAGTTATACACATGTATCACACACTCACTGATTTCCTAAAATCTGAGTTCTATTCACACTCAAATATTTTAACTGAGAACCTATGAGGTTCCCTACACACACACATTTACTGTTTTTTTTCCTGAAATCCTGAGAACATAGTCCTGTACACCATTGACACAACACACCCTAGTAGCATAACTGTCAATTAATTCGACTTAATTCTATTACTGTAAATGGATTCAATGTTTTGTGTAGATCACTGTTAAGGTATACGTGATGGGGTTGATGTATTAGAAAGGAAATTCGAATGTGGGATTGGTTTACTGCTCACTGTCACATGATTCCCTCTTTGAACTGTGATTTTATCTCAGTTTCAAACCTGAGAATAGGTTCACTTGGGTTGTATAAACTGTCATATAGGTTTCATTTTCCTGGAACCCAATTCCTGAGATGATAGTTCACTGTTATGGGTTGATATGGACTGTCAAGAGGGAATTGGATTCATTTATGTGAATGGTTTTGAAATTTGTTTATTGAACTGTCATTTGGTTCTAGTTATAAACTGTCAATGTGATTTTTATGTGGCACTCACTCATATACACACATGCCCCCTTGACACCCTCATGACTCTCACTCACACACACCTGAGCACATGTTCACACAGCCCTGTCATCTCCACCTATCTAAATCATGCACACACACACACATCTCTCACAGACACAACTAAACCCTGTTATATGCTCAATCTCCTCACAGTTTAATGCACACTGTTTTGATAGGATGTACACTATCACTCATACCCTTGACACTCTTACACACACACACATGCTCACATGTACACTATCACATATGCCTCTATCTATCTCTATGTATATGTATATATACACAAGTATATATGTGATGCACATATCCATGTGGCCTATATTTATAATGTGTGTACTATATTATATTAGATATATATTGAAATATGTATAGTGTACTAGGTAGTGTGATGTAATGTATATATATATCTATGTAATGTGTATGTATCTATATATATGTATATGTTTACCCTATGTATGTGATGACTTGTTGTGTCTTGGTTTTGAGTTGTGGTGCTAGTATAGGGTTGTATAGCCTTGGGTAGTCTTGATAGACTAGTATAGGCTAGATTGACCTAGTCTAGACTTGTTAGACCTAGTTTGACCATAGTTGACCTAGTTTGACTTCTAGGGTTGACCAGAGTTGACCAAGAGTTGACTTTGGCCTAGATTGACCTAGATTCATTTAGAATGCATTGAATTGCATCTTGTTATCATTTTAGACTTGTTGTGACTTGTGCTGTTCTGATTAGGAGCCAGACACCTCTCCTCGGACAGTACATTTCTCTCAGACATTCAGATAGCAGGCGAGTACATTCTCTGATCATTTCATATTCTGTTTAGAATTATTCTCCTACTTTAAATTACTTTACTTGATACTGTCACGTTGGTCACACGGATTAGTACTATATGGATCCCTTCTTGAGATGTTATCCCCTCAGGGAGCATCGGATACTACATGTTATGTACGTTTCACTTACATTGTGTATCACTATGCTTAATGGTTCATTGATCACTTGTGACATGTACTCTCATGATCACAGAGTCTTTCTTGAATCTCCCATTTATGGGCATTCCTAGAATCACCCATTTTTGGCCCTACCATGTATCACCCCTTGTGGGCCATTGCATGGATCATAACATAACCTGGCTGGATCCTTGTGTATTGATTGGGGATACAGGGGAGTAGAAGTAGACTTATGAATAATATCCAAGTAGTGTAGCATTAGAATCTTTTTCGTAGTGTAGTATCAGAATCTCCTATGCCATTCACATGTTTATATTGTACTCTGACTCACTAGCCACTGTTAGTTCTCTACTTATAGTAGATATTTCTATTACAGTTCTCTCTCTGTTTACATTCTGTACTTCCTTCAGTTTCATGTACCTTACTTTACTGCATAATTATATTTTCTAACCTGCTATGAACTGTTGAGATGTATTCTGCTCGCTCCGTCCTGATTGGGTACCGTTGAATTTTTACAGAGGACGAGGATGAGGCTGGTGTTGACACCTTCTATGGGACAACCCTAGTCGACACTTGTGAGCTGGACTCTCAGGAGGACCCAGCTTTAGCTGATGACATTACCCCTACTGCCTAGACTAGTTTAGTTAGGCTTATCTTACTTATGTTGTCTTGGGACTAGTTTAGTTAGGCTTTATTTCTGTCTTTGAGATCTGGATTGTATATATTCTTTCATATTCAGTAGTTGAGACCTTGTATTCTGGATGTTTGTTGAGATGTTATCTTAGAAACTTAGACTCTTCTGATCATCTGTATTTTATTTGAGTTCTATATCATATCATGCTTCTTCTTCCTTAGTTGTGATTGGGTTTACATTCTGCTATGTCACCCCCATTCGGGGAGTATAAACTGCTTAGCATTATATTGTTAGATGTTGTGACCTAGGACAGCATTCTACGGCCGACACTACGGCGTAGGCTGGACGTACCCACTTCTCGTGCCCTTACTCTAGGGTGCGGGTCATGACAGCACAAATTTTGTGGATGAGACAAACCTTAGAAGACTATGGATTACATTTTTCACACATACCCATTTTCTGTGACAATACTAGTTCTATTAATTTGACTAAGAATCCAGTATGTCTCTCTCGTACTAAACATATCGAGATTCGACATCACTTTCTTAGAGATCATCAACAAAATGGAGATATAGACCTTGTATACATATACACACAGTATCAATTAGCTGACATACTCATAAAACCTCTAGCGGAAGATCGTTTTAATTATTTACGTCGAGAATTAGGCATTTTAGATGTCAATAATATTAATTAATTTTGTTTTATTAATTAATTTATTCGATACTCATAAACAGTTTTTGAGACAAGCCTAAAAAGAGACTGTCTATCACCACGACTACGGTCGAAGCGAAGCGGTACTTAACAGTTCCCCGGTAAACCTCCGTTAGCTGGGACAGTACTCCTACAGCTAATCTGAGACAGATGCTGTGTAAAGAATATTAATTTATAAAATAATATTAATTATATTACTTTGAGATTTAAAATTACTAAACTTTGAATTAAACATTTGAAACGAATTAATGAAAAAGATGTGGCCCTATTTCTATATATATATATATATATATATATATATATATATATATATATATATATATATATATATATATATATATATAGCCAGGCAACCCTTGGCGAATTCGGCCCGAGTTCGGTCCGAATTCGGCTATAGTTTGGCTGGGTATATATATGTACCAGCCAGAACTCGAGGCCCCCATCTTCTTCATTCTTCCAAACTACTTCAACAGCAGCTGCCGTGCCTCCAAACCCAAGTTTTTTCTTAATCCTTGTTCTTCCAATCCGAGTGGAGATTCTCGTCCAAACTTTGGATTCGTGTGGAGAACTTCGTCCTCATCAACATATCTAACTCTTAGAAGGTGTAATCCCTTCTCTCCCCCACTTTTCAATACTTAAGGTTTCTAGAAATTTTTGGAAAAGAATGCCTAAGTTCAATCCCTTAAAGAGGAAGAAGACTAATGCCAGTGAAGAGGCATCATCTTCAGATCCGCATACGGATTGCCTCTTTGCTCCGGTCCAATCGGACGATGGTGCGTCGGACGAGTTTTACTTTAAAACTTCCGATCAAGCATTATTTTGGTACGCCAATTTTATTATGCATACTATTTGTACTGGATCGTCGATTAAATGGACTATCTTTTTGGATCACCGCCCTTATTTTTAGGCATTAGGGTTACAACATTTGTTTACCTTACACTTCCCTATTGCCACTAATGCCATTAGATTATTTTATTGTAATTTCATGTTAGACACTTTTATCGTGAGGACACGTGTCGGAGGAATCGATATCGAATTCACTGATGAAATGTTAGCAGAAATCCTTGTTATCCCAAACGAAGGTGCCCCGCTCGATGACATCACTGATTTTGATTTTTTCGATGGCACGACACTCGTTAGTTTCAAGAATGAGCTTTGTGCGCCCGCACGCGCTCGTCCTGGAAAGTTCAAGGCTAATAACTTGAACTTGTTTAACTACGAATTACATCGCATCATCTATTCCACCTTACATCCGAAATCTACTTCCAAAGATAATGTCACTGCACTTGAGCTCCCTTCTCTTTATCATATTCTTAAGGGGATTCCATTTTCTGCCCCTAAGACTATCATCCAGATGATGGGTAGATGTCGCGGGAGAGACAGCAACCTATCTTATACAATTCTTATTCCTCGCATCTTTCAGAGATTTGATATTGACCTATCTACTTGTGCTGTCGACCCCGAGCCCAAGTTCCTCAAACTCTCTCGTCGCAGCATTGCCACTGTTCCTCCACCTACTGTACCTACTCCTCCTGCACCTACTCCCACAGCACCTGTTCCTCCTCATTCTTACCCTATGACATTTGAGGGTATTCATCAGCACTTATCAGATCTGCAGTCATTTTATGTTGAGACTTCTAGTAAACACGAGTTTCGTAATGTGACTCGGTTCCAGGCGATTGCCAACTCCTTCGCCGATCTGAGGTTTTCGTAGACGGGTCATTCTGCTTGCTCTCTACCTCGAGACCCTTCTGTTTCTGGCTACCGCATTGACGACGAGGCGGTCCACTCTCTGTTCCAGCCAGGAAATGCCTATGATTGGTATCGTACTGCTCGTGCCCCTCCTCGAGACTATGTCGATGAGTTTTACGCTAGTGCCACTCCTCACACTTCTGGCACTGGTACTTCTGGAGCTGGTCCTTCTAGACATGCTGGCACTGCAGCTGATAACGATGTTGACGAGGATGATGATGATTTTTGAGATGTTAGATATTGAGACTGTTACTTTTGTCTTATGTTTACTTGGAAATGCTCAAACATTCCAAGATTTTATCAGTACTCTTATTTTTAGTTATTATCAGCACTTTTCTATTACGTGACTGTTCATAGACATGGTTTTGATTGTGCCTCAATTTTGGCATCTTAGTTTTTATTCAGCACTTTATTTGTTTCAGTTTTATTCTCGCACTTTATTAAATAATGCCTGTGACAAATATATGTCTGTGTTGTTCTCTAGACTATCTGTTTCTCTTACTGTTTCTACCATGCATGTAATGAATATTCATATCTATTTTTTTATTGTGTTTCTTCACTGTTTGTTACTTATGTATTTATTGCGGGGGAGATTTCTCTCTTTGCAATTATTTTGCTAAGTGACAACGGGTAAGAAATAAGATCTAATATTTTCATGAATTACAGGTTATGAACAATTTCTTTTGATTACTATTTTGAATTGATCCAAGCTTAGATGTTATATCAGCAAGGTTTGTCAATTATCAAAATAGGGGAGATTGTTGGCCCATTAGTCATGGTCAAACCTGATTTTAATAATTGATCAAACTCTGTCTCGATATAAATGCAAGTCATTCAGATGTTTACCTACGATGTTTTGGACATTGCTCAACAATGGATATTTACTATGTTCAAGACCAAAGTTGTTCCGAAGTTGTTTGCCACTCAGAATGTACTTCCTGTTAAGCTATGTAACTTTTTATTTTATTGAGTCTAGGAATACATTGTACACCGAGTCGTACTGGCAAATAGACTATCCGAAAACGTTTTTCAAAACCATCCTATTATTTTACAAATGATCTATGTTTTTGAAAAACATCCTTTTTACTATAAGCTTCTGAAGGACTTTTCAAAAAGCCAAAATTGATTTTTCTCAAAAATAAACTGGCAGAACCCTAGCAGAACTCGGTCCGAGTTCGGTCAGAGTTCAGCCAGAGTTCGGCCAATTGGAACGTTAGTGAACGTTGGATTTTGAACTTGGTCATCCTTCAGTTGCGGTTTGTTACAAAGAGTTTTGTCCGAATTCTGCCCGAATTCTGTCAGTGTTCTGTCTTTGGAAAACTATAAATAGAGAAGTATTTCGATCATTTCAAATCACCAATTCACTTTAAATCTCTTCTCTTCCTGAGCTTATATTCTTCTAAAGAGTTTTCAAAAATCTTATATTTTCAAATCCCAAGCCAGTTATAATCCTCTAGTCGATTTGCCAGTGCGGTGCGGTCTAGAAGTTTCAGAGCGATTGTAATCAGAGGCTTGATAGAATATACAACTCTTCACAATTGAAGTTGGTCGAGTTTCTTCGTATCAAAGCTCGCGTCTGTAGAAGTTGTAAGGACTTCGTATAAAAACTTGCAGGATTTTCCAATAGTGGATTCAACTGGAAGCTAGAGTTCTTCCGACTGGACTAGTCCTCACAAGAGGAAAACCAGTATAAATCTTGGTGTTTGCGTTTGCCTTCTGATCACTTTTAATTTCTGTCATTTACTTTGTGATTATTATTATATCTGTGATCTAACTGCTAACAAGATTTTTATTAGCAATATTTTGCTGCCTACTCTATTCACCCCCCTCTAGAGTATTCTGTTTTACGATTTCTTTCCTACATTTGTATGGGTGGGCGAGGAGCTCATTCCACTAGTACAGTTGAGTACTGACACCAACATAGTTTTCATGTGCAGGCACAGTTAGAAGCTCGTGGCACGGAGCTCGCTTGGATGCGTCGAGGCACGGAGTTCCTTGGTGATTCCAAGCGTGCTGCCGTTGGAGTGAAGACTTATACGGGACATAATGTATGGACGTCGCCTTCCGAAGCATCTGCTGGTTCAAGACATGTATTGAGAGATGAGAGAGAGCTGAGTGACTTATAATGTGAGATGAGTGAGCTTGAGAGACTTGTAATCTTGGCCTTGCGCCCCATTGTAATCTTTGTTTCAATATCAATAAAGAGCTTCCTTTGAATGACTTGTGTTTTGTTCTTAGTTTCTGCTGCTATTATTCAATGTCTCTGCTTGGGACTTCCGTGCGACGACCCCGTCACAGCCGCTGAAATCGGTTGTTATGGAACCCGCCTTATACGAGCGCAATCTAGGCTCGTGCGACATCATGCCTTAGCGAGGACGATCGCTCCTACGGGAGCGGGGCATGACATAATGGTATCAGAGCACGGCTTTACGTCTTTGGACGATCGATTTAATTCTTTAACTTCGTTGTTTCCGTAAACTCTGAAGTGTTGCTTCCGTAAAGTTGAAAATCGTTGGTGCGCTCTCTCTCAAATGTCTCACGGGATGTCCATACAATAAGTCTAAATAATTTACAAAACGTAGGAGAACAGTTTTTGACAAAACAAAAAAGATGGGTCGCGTAAGCACGGTTGGCTAAGTCGGGCTGGGCATATACACCAAAGTTACGTCGACCCTAGCAAAGTCAAGCGCGGGATTCGTAATGTTTCGAGCTAGAATGAGTTGAACTCGATTGAGTAAAGTGAGATGACTATCAATAGGGGTGCTATCGAGTGACGACAACGTCGGTGCGATATAGATGAGTGTGCTTGGAAATTGAGGAATGGTTCGAACGAAAAATTGGAAGAAGTCGATCTTGATTCAAATGATAAGTTGAGGATTTGTTGAATGACTTCATCCCTGAGTGGTGTATGCGATAGCCTCAGGGATGTCGATCGATCGATTGAGGATTCGGGGTATCGTGAGTCTATCGGCAAGCGTCACACATATGTAAAGCCTTAGATTGAGTGAGTTGTTGTCATGAAGTTTGATAAGTGGATTCGAACAAATTAGAAATGACACGCACGGAACGTGCACGGGATTGAGGATTGCGCGAGTATGAAACGCGAAGGTGATTGAGTAGATAAATCAAATCGAAATAAAGTTAAGGTGTAGCGAACGAATGACTTGATAAAGGAAATTGATATGGATCGTATACGAAAAGTTAGAACGACAGGTAGATAGCGTGCATGAAAGGCTTGATTTTGAAGTTACACGAATGACTCTAAGGATTAGATTGAATGTTGCTCGATGATTTGAGTTAGCAAAGAACGATGCGAATTGAGGAAAAATGTTGGTCGATGACCTAAGATAGACGGATGAACAATACGTAAATTTGGATTTGAGGAAAATTTATGTTTTGAATGATTCAAAGGATAATGATCGAACTTGAATTGGAATGTCGAGGAGATTATCCAGTCAGACGGTAGCATCATTCGCACGACTCAGAATTGGTTGCAAAGGAAGATCGTCAGGTTATGCATATCGTCGATGGTATTGAGGCGTATCAAAGATCGATATGCGATAACTCGGGGGTACTCTGACTCGGCGAATGACGATCGTGCAAGTTTTATTGCTCGGTTGGATGTTATACTTAGAATTTTGATTGTGATAAATGTTGGATGGAAATGATTGTGTCTTGATGATTGCGTTTATAACCACAACGTCGACAATCTTGTCTTGCGTGAGCGCAACTCTAGCCTCGCACATGTGTCACATCAGATTTGGGGTGATCGTTCTGCGTGAGCACTGACATGGTAATTCATGTCGCAGGAACGATCATGACTCGAAAAATCAGGACGTAGCAATTTGGATTGCTTCGACTTGTTGGTTGATACGAAGGTGGATTCGAGGATTAGTCGGACTTTAGATTGACGATTGAATAATACTTGAGGATTGAGTAGGTCCAATCCGCGCATCGAGAATGAATTAGTCTAGACTCGAGCAAGAGTTATGTCACGACCCGCACCCGCTTTTCGGATACAAGACGTGTCCAAGCCCAGCCTATGCCGCAGTGTCGGCGGTAGTCCGATGTCTATACACAAGTCACGACAATCTAGAATCTCGTGGTAAACTATATCTCATCCACAGAAATAATCATGTCACAATCATGATCAATGAAAAGACATAAAAACTGAACAATAATGAATATAACTGAATATCAAGAATCAATGTCACGTCCGGTGGACACAAATCCACTACCAATAGACGGAAAAATAGAGAAATACATAAAGTAACTAACTGGATAAAAACTGCAAATCTAGACCACCTCAACTGCAAGCACTGCGATCTGATGCTGGCTCAACCCTCTCGTCTGCTCCTGACTCAAACTCGGCTAACCTGAAGAGATCATTAGGTCCTCAGAGGACTAGCAAGATACATAAAAATGAGCCTTTCTAATGGTTTATTATGCATGGATAAAATGCAGAACAAACAAGTAAAACTGAGCAATGAATAAACACAAATCTGTACACTGCCTACACATAAATGAACTGCTGAACGAGGATGAGAGAACTCATGTCAAGATGTCAATAGATAGCCAAATCGAATACTCAAACCCTCGCCCCTAGTGTGGACTCGCAGGTTTAATCAAACTACTAGCCATCGCCCCTAGTGTGGACTCGCAGGCTAGCATCACCCTCGTTCCTAGTGTGGACTCGCAGGTGTGAACCATATACTACTAACCCTCGTCCCTAGTGTGGACTCGCAGGTTAGCATCACCCTCGCCCCTAGTGTGGGCTCGCAGGTGTAGACCGATAACTACTAACCCTTGTCCCTAATGTGGACTCGCAGGATAGCTTCAAGGTTTCAAGACAAGGAGGTATGACTTCTCGACCCATGGCACGACTCAGTCAAGGCTCAAATGAATACATCCAATAAGACACGAAGCTAACGGTGAATACGGTCTATATAGCAATGATACAAATATACAAACAGGATATAAAAGATACATGTCAATAATATAAGAAAAACTGGATAGTAGTAAAAAGATAATGCATGTAAATAAAGCTGTGTAGAAAGGCAAGGTATACTTGTCTTAGGTCCTGAGCTGCGGTTACTGGCCAAGTATCAAGCTCGAGTCCAGATGACCTATTTTTATGAACTACCAAGTCAACAAATGATTTACAATTAATCAACTAACTATCTTTATTTGAAAATTCTAGGTCATCCTATACAACTTGCCTAATTTGGTTCATCATATTTATTATTCTAAGATATCCACATTTTGTCCTTGATGTTACCCTTTATTGCACTACACACTAGCAGCTTAATTTATTCTGTCATATACACACACCTTTGTCATGCTAACAGAGCATAGGGAACACTCATGCTTCCCTTCACAGAGGACTAGTCTCTAGGCTACTGGCCTATACCAACATGATACCAAATAGGGTCTGACCCAGACTGACTTGCTTTACTGGTAGTAAATCTCAACCCTTCTGATACTCTAGGGGCTATGAGCATGAGCTCTATTGTTTGCATCTATTGGGTATAGAGGAAAACCCATGAATTCATTATCCCATGGATACAAAGGAAGGGCTTTAGGTCAGTGTCAACCTTGGATAATGGAAAAATATTTATTTGGCCCAAGGAACTCATGTGTTAGTATCAGGTAAACTCCTATCTCAGTATTTAATGGATTAGGAAGGAAGTTCCACAGCAGGATCTTACTGATTTCCAGGAAAAGCCATATATCAGTATTCAATTTGTAACCATTTGAATATAAGGGAAATTCTCCTACAAAAACTGATGGATAATGGATAAAGGGTCTATGTCAACAACCATTTTCTAACCTATTAGCCTATCTAAAACCTGGCTTGTTTTCCCTGATCCATTGCAATTTATCATTTGCCGATGTGTCACTAGTTACATTTGAAATTAAGAGGGGTAGGCCATAGAAGTTATTAACATTAGCCCTCTGATGCTTCCTATGCTTATACCTGCAACATGCCATCTGTAGACCTACAGGTTATAAATTATGGCTAAGAACCATACCCATAGGCATCATTTCAGATCAGTAAACAAAAGGGCAACTCAGTGCACGAACAACCCAAAACTGAGGCTGAGCAAACCCAACAGTAATGTAACCATACCACACTCTGTACTAAAACTTCCAGGACTACATGTAATCCATTGCCTGCATATAGACCTATTCTTACAAGCACAGGTATACGTGTGCCCTCTGTTATCTAATATGCTATAGAGATGAAATCCTGACCTGTTAATATTACACCAAAGAATAGACTCTAGTTATTCCTATTGGACATGAACTGAACCATTAACTCCTATTCACTAGTGCATTCAAGGTTCTGGACCACAGCAGTATACAGGATCAACAACTGTATGAAGGATCTTCATGAATTGAAGACTCTTCAGGGAATGTTCCTCCAGCTTGGTCTGGACCATAGGAATATAAAGGGTCAAGTTACACATATTACTTGGTCAGGCTTTCAGACACCTGAATGTACCCCTACTCAAATCCTGAACCTTCCCAGGAAGAAAAGATGTAATTGGTTAAGTACCTCAATGTAAAGAAAATATTTTTAGTGTAAAACCATTTTCAACCCAAAAGTAGCAAGACTTTCACAACTGCCATATCAGAAATAGGCCTGATACACTACATTGGACATTCCAGAGTTGTCTCAGACTTTCCTGTACCCATGTACTTGATTGATGCCCTGTTCTTGTGGTCACTAGGTTAGGCCTCTTCAAAACTCTGAACAATAATGCCCCATATCTTAGCTTGCACACAGGCAACCTATCCATTCAATCAATGATGTTCCAACCTCTAATCCTGACACTCAAACCAGGGGTTCCCTACTGATACTGATACCTGAATCTTGGTTCCTATGGCTTGGTAGGCCTGTGACAGTTCACAGTTTCAAGAAAAATCAATGTGAATACAAAAACTTCATTCCACATTCTGCTACTAAGTTTGGGGTTGCTTCAACAAGACTGAACCCTGTGATACCCATTGTTCCCTATCTAATAGGTACACTTGAGTGTCCTACATAGTAGGCACTGTTACCATAAAAATCAGGGAATGTGCCAATTGATATAAGAAATTATATCAATATTTAAATGTCCCTGAGTACCCTGTGTAGCAGGTACACTGGTGTACCTTTAATACAGGACTCGACACAAGCCAGCACCCGCTGGATACAGGGACATGGCACCTCCTCTCAATCCTAGGCCACCTAGGTTACATCCTATAATGTTTCTGTGGACAAGAAAGGTAGGTTCACCATTATACACTCCTCTAAAATATACTTAATTTATATAGAACCATTCGATATGGGCCTTCTATCATCTCTTAGACATAACCACGAACACCTATACTACAATTGAACACAATATCGACTAAACCCAGATTTAAGAATTAATTAATCTAGACGAAAGTGAGGGATACCTGGTGAATGCAAGACTCGACTGCTCTTCTTCTTCCTTCTTCTTGCGACAGGGGAGTTGACTTCTAGGGTTTGCCGAGGGTGGCTACAATCCCCTCATATATATAGGCTCTAATGCTCGATCAAATCCTTGAGGAGATAAAGAGAAATTTGATTTGATCTTATCTGAGGGTTTGGAAAAAGGTTGATCTCCAGTTCAATTTGAATTTGAACACAAGGACTTGATTTGAAAGGCTGTTGAGATTTAAATCTCAACTTTATTCATTCTAGCCCTTGCTAAAACCCTATATTACCAATTGGTCCCTCATTAATTAAATAAAGTTTTATAAGACATAACAAATAAACGAGAAAATAACAAATGGGTAAAAGTTTAATAAATTCAAAAAAAATAAAAAATTTGGTCAAGAGTTGACAAGTTACGTCCCGATGAGGAAGATTATCCCGCGTGAGCGCGCATGGTGATTCATGCCCACCGTGGATAATCTGACTCGCGTGAGATCGGGGCACAACGTACTGTTAAGTCAGATGACCTTGTGATCGATTTCGTGAATTGGGATAAATGACTTAGGGAGTATGGAATATGAATTATGGTTTAGCGATGAATTATGTCGTAGTGTGCTTGACTTGAGAATGATTGATAGGCAGATTATGTCGAACGTGTTCGAAAGATAGACTATGCAAGATAGTTTATTGGACGAGCGATATTGATACGTCAAGGAGTTGGTTGAAACGTGACTTATCATAGGATGGCTTTGCTGAATGTCTCAGACCCCGTGCGACAAATGTTGGGATATGTGTAGGCAATCTATGCTCGAAGTTTAGAAATCGGAGTGATGCGAGCTTGGGTAGAAAATCCTGTACTATCAATTTCGTTTGACCTTAAGATGGGGTCAGTGTTGATATTGTTGTTTGGAGACTATAATTCCAATATTGACGGAAAGACATAGCCTAGCGGTTAGGCAGACGTCCGAGTGCAAAGTGGTAGGATTTATGGAGGCACCACTCGCGAGTATAGGTTGACATGCATGTATGTCAGAGACGCCCGAGTATGTGCACGATCCGACTCGAGTGGTAATGGTGGATTCTCTATCACGAGGCTTGGCTGAAATGCATGTATTTTGAGGCTGCCTAAAATATGTGCACGATCCAACTAAGTGATACGTTGAATCAAGTGAGACTAGAGGAATGGAAAAGGGTCTAGGATTTTGAAATAGTATTTCAAAGAAAAGATTGAGGGTAGTGCGAGCGTGGCTCGGATTGAGAAAACACATAGGCGTAGTGCGTGCGAGAGTTCTTGAATGTTGAGTAAAGTGATAAGTCAATAAGTAAGTACTCAGTTAGTTTCGAGGACGAAACTTTTTCTGAGTGGTGTATGATGTAGTGTCCCATCCCGCTCAGTCAATCGGAGGAATCGAAACACCGACGACGTTCGGACTTAGCCTTGCAACAGCTGCTCGAAGGCATCGCTCGATCGAGGCGACCGCTCGCTTAGGTGGGGTAGTTTCGATGAACTTGCCTCATCTTAGCCTTCACATAATAAATCGTATGTTTTCAACTTGCACAAGTAGGCTTGATAATAAAAGAGACGAATCCACATAGCTAAAGAGAATAATCCCAAAGAGTCGAAGTGAGTTAGAATATGGAAAGGTCCAACGGTCGGCTTAGAGTTGGTGCACGACGTGCTTTGAAAATGACATTCGATACTTCGTCTCGTGGCATGGGAGAAGAAAAGTTAGTTGAGTAGGCAAAGTTATGAACGTAGCCTAAGTCATAGGCATCGCCCGCATAAATGCTTCATAAAGCATGCACGGTCCTATCGTCCAAGGCTTGGCATAGCCTTGGCTTGCCCCCATGAGTTAAGTTGCGTTGCACGGCTTATGATATAAGTCTAGGCACCCAAATGACTTGGTCGTTCAAAAGTCGAACGCATGTGCGGCACGTTTCCACAATGTGAGGCTTGATGCAGCCCTTGCTCGTTGAGTCGTTGTGCGTTTAAGTCAGGCAAGTTACGTTAGGCTATCGGAGTGGTAGCAAGCACGGTCCTACGAGTTCTACGGTTGGGTATAACCACATAGTCTTACGATGTCATGACTCGCACCCTAGGTAGGGGCACAAGTGCGTGACAACGCCCAGCCTACACCGTAAAAATGGCATAGAATGCTGTAGGTCTACTAGCCAACAAAACAATATATAATAACCTGTCATCTTCGTACGGAGGAATATAATATAAAATATTGATAAACTCAATCACAATCTAGAAGGAAGAATCATGGCACGAAAACTAGATAGATATAATCACAAGTACAAAATCTAGCTCAATAGAGAGAAAGAGTCACAAAGTAATATGGTTATACAACCCAAAATATAATATAAATAACATAAGTAGCAAGCTGGAGACAAGGTCTAGTCCAAATATCTACTCTAACTAAACTAAGCTAGAGGCTCGTCGGGCGGAGCTAAGCCCTGCTGAACCAAGGTCTCCAAGTCTAAGCCCTCTACATCATCCGGACAGTAGTAGGTACTGTAATCCTCCTCATCAGCATCTGTAATATTTTGTTAACATATCCAGTCAGGATGGAATGAGTACAATCAACTAACAACAGTTCACAAGATATGACAAAAGCTATAAGACTGTAAATAGAGAGTATATACAAGAAATCATGGAATGTACATGTGAGTATCATGGCAAGGTAAGCTGTAAATTTAGAGCTAGAACAAGGCAAGTAAACAGATCATGGCATGTACAAGAATCAAGAATCATCTATCTAGGTGTGTGAGTACTAGCTACAATATGTGGCCAGCTTGGGACATTGCACAATAGTAACAGGCCTGGCTAACCATACGTGGAGTGTATGATCAACACTCACAATCAATCTATGCACAATAGGCGCACAATAGGCTTGACCACATATCTACACTAATACTCCCCCGCCCCCGACTGGTAGAGTGGATCCAAGCAAGACACGTTACGACACGGAATTCTGCGAGAAGAGAGCAAGTCTCCTCGAGAATCGGTGTCCATATACTGCACAAGAACTATAAGGGGGCTTGCACAAGATATACCAAGATAACGAGGAATAACATCTCATGTCGGGATCCATGAATACCAATCCGTATGACCAACGTGTCGAGAACAAGCATATCTACACTAATTACATGAATTATAACAATCATCATAAATTAGAAAAGTTATCATAGAATGTACTCACCTGTAATGTGGTGGATAAGTTGACTGAGTCCAAGAATAGTGCCTCGAGGACCTATAGATGGAATACTGTATCAATATAATGGTTTGAAAGTGAAATTAAGTCATACTGAGTCAAACTAGGTCAAGACACGTCAAACTAAGTCAATCTAGGTCAAACATGGTCAAACTAGATTGTACAGGGTCAATCTAAGTCATACTAGGCCTAACAAAGTCAAGCTGGGTCAATGCAAGTCAAACAAAATTAAACTAGGTCGATTTAAGTCAACATTTGACTTACAGTTGACTTTTGGTCAGCTGGACAACTCTGGTCAACCCTAGGTCAACTCTAGGTCAACTTTAGGTCAAACTTGACTAACATTGACTGACAGTTGACTTTGGGTCAACTTGTCAAGTTTGGTCAAGTTCTAGTCAATTTTAGGCTTCGATTGACTTTCGGTTGACTTTTGGTCAAAATAGTCAACCGTGGTCAACCAAGGTCAAAACTAGTCCAAGTCCACTATTTCTAACCTTTACCAACCATAATATCCTAATTTTAGCTATATCTTAAAGTATTAAACTCATATGTTGAGAAATGGGTATTATTCCTACTTATCCCATTTACCCTTTCTACCCTAATACTAAGGCCAAGTAGCTTTTCCTTAGGAGTTCCACTCCCGGCTTCCTAGGGTAGTAGGATACTAACCTACACTATCATTACCTACCAAATTTTCTAGGTAGAGTGGACATCCAGTCCATCTTACGACTCATGTTGACTAATTTTCTATAATCTTGAGTATCGCAAGATACTCAATGATATCGTGTGATACCATCCTCCTAATCCTACACGAAACTCCAATTTTAACTTATGAGCTTACCCACAAAATCTAATTTATATTAGCTAAGTCTCATTCAAATTTGGACGCGTTCCGACACTCGGAACTCAAAATCACCCTTTCACTAAATTCCAATTCACTCACACTCCTCAAAATCCCACTCTAACACTACTCGCTTAAGACTAGTTGGGAGGTTATTTAGGGGGATATATTTGGGAGTATATATGTATATATATAAGGGTATATATGTCATGCCTCGATCCGGGAAATCGCTCGTCCTTGCTAGATTTTACCCGAATCATCGTCCTCGCTGGGGCATGATGCCGCACGAGCCTGGAGTTGCGCTCGTGCAAGGCAAGATAACGGTTCACATAGTGAATATCTCAAATTCATAACATAAGCAGCGGAAGGAAACAAAGAATACAATAAGAATCTCTTTTATTCATAATGAACTGAAGATTACAAAGGCTCTGAATAGCCTAACATATATGCCAATTAGCTACAATGCTTATGATCTCTCTAGCTCATAAAGGGTTACATTGTTCCATACATCATGCCTCTTTATAGCCACCAAGTAGTCTTCGGCCGAATATCTCTATGTCGCAAGTCCGAACGCCTATGCAGAAGCTCCTCTTGAACGCCAAGGACTCCATGCCTCGGCACGTCCAAGCCAAGATCCGCCCCGAGCCGAACATACCTGAGCCTGCACATAAACTAGTGGAGGATTAGTGCTTTCGTCCTCGCTTTGCACTGATCTAGACCCGCTCGCACCCAAACCAAACACTAAATATCTTTAGTGAAACATGCATCTTAATTTGTGATCTTTCTATTTAGCCTTAGGATCAATTTCATGGTAATACTTAAACATGGCACTTTATCATAAATGTGTCCAATACCGTGTCCCTACGGCAGATACAGTTAGACATGATATGAACATAAAAATAGTGATCGTGCTCGTTTCCGTCCCGTATTGCCTAGCCTGCAAGGGTTAGAACTTACATAAGCAAACATACGATTCGTCAACCAACTAACCATAAACTTAGATAATGCACAAGGGTCGCAGGCCCAGCCCACTGGCCCTATCTATATGAAGGTCACGGTGTTTCGTACCGTAATAGACTTGGCATCTCTTATGTGTAAGCCTACGATCACTTCGATACGGGTTGCTAGCCCAGTATCCGAAGGATCCCAAACTTACGGATATCGTAGCTTATCACAGCACTGGACGGTCGCAATCCATCCGAATAATGTGCACCATAAATACCACACATAATTCCCTCATAGGTCGAACGGTCCCGGCGCCCCGGCGTAACCGTCCGAGGGAAGCCACACCCGTGCACGGGCCATCCGAGTCCATTGACCATGCAATACGTACCATAGCATACAAATCATATCATTCCAACCAATCCTCCGTTCTATAAACATAGTCTCGCACCATAAACATATTCGCGTCTCATAAACATAATCCACCATCCATATGGGGAGCTCTGTCGGCGTTATACCCCAACACATCCATATTGATGCACGACGCCCAACGGCTTAGTCATCTCATACTCATATTCAACGCGTACCATTCGTAAGTCATTCTCATAGCCTAGTTCCGTAGTTACTTAGTCTTTTCGTAGCATAAGTGCCCGAGGGCACGCTCAGCACCGTAATCAATGTTCTACGCCTAGTATTTAATGTTCTCGGAGGCGTGCACGTGATGCACATCTCGATATTTTCTTTCAATGTTCTACCATCATTGCCCTACTGCGACTCGTACACTTGATGCACGTCGCTTCAATTGTTCAATGTTCAATGTTCTACCTTAGTGTTCAACGCATATTAAGGCACCTAATCGTCGAGCGACGCTCGCTAACTCGATAACATATTACGGATACAATGATATCTATTATTAGACGTGAAGGAATAGGGAGAGAGAGTCAAGAACCCGCCCACGTTAATTCGATACTCCTTGTCATTCTGCCGAGTTGAAGCGGCTGGCTTCCATAACTTGGTCGCATAGCTAACTCTCAGACTTAGCCATTCCTTCGAACCACTCGGTTGAGTTGGCCTATCGTGCCCATACTACGATCCGTAATCCAGCATAAAGGCATAGCCTGCACACCAGATCAACTAATATCAGCACTTGCTCAAATGGGACTTACACTTTGCATCGATTTGATTCATAGATTCCAACCGACTCAAGGCTTACCTTTGGCCAACATAACTCTAGCATCGATTTGCAGTGATACATCATCGGGTCAACGACTCATCATAATATACCGTGCGGAGCGGGGCATTATGTAATATACCACTCAAAATCAGGTTCGTCCTCGAACCGAAACCAATACTTAATCCAAGTGCCTCACTTGATCGTTTCACGATCTCGTTCAACTATCGTTGGAATTATACAACTTAGTTTGGATCATACACATATTTTAGGCGTCCCACCAATATATGCATTTCAGCCAAGCTCAGTTGTAGGATATTGGGACAACTAACATGCTCAACTAAATCCTCAAGCACCAATCAGTCTGTACTCGACTTAATCATATCTTAGCGCCTATTCCCAAATACTTCTGGTATGCATCATCCCATAACATGTGATCATCTTCCAACATCTTGCGCAGAACTTAACTCGAAACTATTAGTTCGATCTCATAAGTTTCTCACCAGCCACCTAACGCATGCACTGCATTAAGCTGTTGCACATCCGATCGCAACAATTCTCTGCAATGCCTACTCGTCCAATCGTTGTCTATCTCTCACATAACTCAAGTCTTTCATCTAGTCATTCAAAAAATTTGGCCTTAACGACATGGACTAAGTTCACAAGTCACACATTCCTTTGCCTACAATCCGTACTAAGTCTCGCACATAACTATCCCAACACGATCCATGTTCTCGAACTGCCTACGCATCGCGTCTGGGGCTACCTCCGCTAGGTAACTTATCCAGACATCATGCTCGCGCTCTTCCAGACATCATGCTCACTTGAGTCTACGATGCTCAAAGGCAACAATCCTTCCGACCCAAGGTCTCTTACGATACGCCCATCTATTCTCGACCGAGTACAATCCTTTACTCAATTTCCGAATCAATTTTTGACTAATTCATTTCATAACATAGATGGCGCGCTCCACACACATAGCCTAACCGTTACTCAAACCGATCTACGACACAACTCTTGGGGTCGTTCTACTATTTGTTGCTCTCGCGCATTGCAGAATTATTGTAATCGCCTTACCGCGTCACTATGCTAAGCACGTTCCTCAACATCTATTCGACCATCGACCAACCAAGTCTACTTACGCACTCATTCGATCGAACATAACTTTTATAGCCGTCTCGATCTAGTCGAAGGCTACTCGCTAACTTTCGAAACACGATACATGCTCGCTCAGACTTATCCTCAACATACACTACATCATTCTTCATCCTCGACAAGATTTCTTGTTCGACTTCTATAGGGTCGTCCTACGATTTCCCATATTCACTTGATTTGGCGGTCAAGTCTTCTAGGGTCATCTACCCCGAAACTACGCTCGATAATTGAAGATCATCAACGAGGGACAGTTACAACGAACCATGCTATATCCTATCGCGAAGACATATCAATTTCCGACAATTCCTATGAGACTTTACCCAATCCGACATAATTTACTCATCCACAATTCATCTACCCCCGCGCAACTGATGCGTCGTTGCTACTCAAATAACTCATGCACTTGCGCGTCGTTACTACTTGAATCACTCATGCATTACTGTCGACTATCTCTGCTAGTCGCATGACATCTACTCGCCTCAAATTCGAGCTTACCTATTTGTAATCATAGTCCGACACATTCCGTACTCATCGAAACCATCCTCGAACAACTTTTGCATCAAACCACAAGTCAAATCCAATTTGCTATGCCTTGCAAGTTTGATCATCCCCGCTGGATGAATCACCATACCAGCGCTCACGCAGAATGATCGCCCTAATTTGGCGTGACGCATGTGCGATGCTGGAGTTGCACTCGCATAAGACAAGAATGTCAACATTGTGGTTATCCTCGAAACAATCAAGCACTTTCATTTTCTTTCGAGTAACATCCATCGACTCTTAAATTCTCCGAAGCATTCCTACCGTTATCATCCAAACTGCAATCAACTTAACTTGCATCTTATTCATCCAACAACAATGTTCAACATAATTTTCGTTCATTCGATCAGAGTATCCCTGAGTTATTGCATATCGTCTTTGATACGCCTCAATACCATCGTCGATATGCATAACTTGAACATCTTCGTCTCGCATAAGCTCCAATTCGTTGCAATCACTGCCATTATCCGAACTCGAATACGAATCAAGTCTTGCACACATCCAGATCTATTCCGTTATAACTATCTATCATCATCACGACATGATTTCCAATTCATATATTCATTCTCATATCCCTAACTCGTACTTCTAAAGTCGTGCTAACCGATTCCTCGTGCTAAATCAAATTCGTTCGCACGATTTCTTCGTACCTACTCAACGTAAATTCGACCGAGTCGACTATTTCCTCAATACAACATTCCTTTGCTATACCCAGCCTATCGTTCGACTTACACTTAAGGACTCCTCGTCCAACGTATCCTCCATAGGTACGAATTCACGCATAATCGCTCAACTCAATTCATTGAAGCATACTTGCATCGACTTCTATCATGTCATTCCCACTTGAGTCTCGGTACTACTTTGTCCGTTGAGGACAACATATCGTAACAACATAATCGTCTCGTCGAAATCTATCGTAAGTCACCAAACGGCTTAACATAGCTATCGTTAAGTGGTATTCCATATACCACTCAGGAATCGAGCCTATCATTATCGATACAATACTTCACCATTCTGTTCGCATAATTGGTATTGCATATACCACTCAAAATTGATTCGTTACTCGACATCACATTCTGCATATGTCCGACATCTATTTTCTAATCAACTATCCCGTATGGCAATCTTTCCGATCCCAGCTCTAGCGTTTGCTTACTCGAGTTGGCACAACAACTAGGCCAACATGCCCTATCGTTCGTTCAAGTTCGACATTCGTTCAAGTCTCACCGTGCCTTAGCGATCATATCGATCACACACGCTACATTCGCTTCTTCAAAGCTCAACGCGACATTCGGTCAACATACATGTTCGCCTACTCAACTCAACTTAGCGACCAACTCGACTCGTACTATCGCATCCACGATCTTCCAATCTCACTCGTTATAACTCGTGCAACAACTCATCCTTTATACTTAAGGTCTTTACTCAATCTCGTGCAACATATCGCTATCCATCCGCATAGCCATACAACACGCATCATACATATCGACTCGTTGTACCGATGCAACGAACGATTCATGACTTGCTGCACTCCGTGCAACCAATAACATATAACCATTCGCATAGCAACATAACACGCATCGTCTCATATATCGATCCGTTGCACTTCGTGCAACCAACAACACATAACTCCTCTCACTTCGTGCGACCTACAATACATAACTCTTCGCACTTTGTGCGATCAACAACACATAACTTCTCGCATTTCGTGCGCTCAACAATATGTATATCATTGCACTTCGTGCAACCAATATCACCATATTCATTGCACTTCGTGCGACCAGAGACTCATAACTTTCTTGCACATCAGGAAACCATAATCTCATAACCCGTTGTACTTCGTGTAACCAACATTCTCCGATGGCACTCAAAGATAACGTGATAGTCACGACATACTTGTGGCAGACGTACGCACTTAATATAGACTTATTGCATGGAACATCCAATGTAGCGTCGAGCAGATCCATGAGCCATGCGGTTGCGGAAACAACTTAGAGTCAACTAAATTCGATAGCGAAGCAACTGAGGGTCAAAGAGATTCATGCACGGTCCAGAGGATGGAACCGCTCTGATACCAACTTGTCACACCCCGATCCGAAAAATCACTGTCCTCGCTAGATTTCACCCGAATCATCGTCCTCGCTGGGGCGTGATGCCGTACGAGCCTGGAGTTGCGTTCGTGCAAGGCAAGATAACGGTTCACATAATGAATATCTCAAATTCGTAATATAAGCAGCGGAAGGAAACAAAGAATACAATAAGAATTTCTTTTATTCATAATGAACTGAAGATCTAATATGGTGGATAAGTCGATTGAGTCCAAGAACAGTGCCTCAAGGACTTATAGATGGAATACTGTATCAATATAATGGTTTGGAAGTAAAATTAAGTCATACTGAGTCAAAATAGGTCAAGACACGTCAAACTAAGTCAATCTAGGCCAAACAAGGTCAAACTAGATTGTACAGGGTCAATCTAAGTCATATTAGGCCTAACAAAGTCAAACTAGGTCAATACAAGTCAAACAGGGTCAATACAAGTCAAACAAAATTAAACTAGGTCGATTTAAGTCAACAGCTGACTTACAGTTGACTTTTGGTCAACTGGTCAACTATGGTCAACCCTAGGTCAACTCTAGGTCAACTCTATGTCAACTTTAGGTCAAACTTGACTAACTATTGACTTTGGGTCAACTGGTCAAGTTTGGTCAAGTTCTAGTCAATTTTAGGCTTCGGTTGACTTTCGGTTGACTTTTGGTCAAAATAATCAACCGTGGTCAACCAAGGTCAAAACTAGTCCAAGTCTACTATTTCTAACCATTACCAACCATAATATCCTAATTTTAGCTATATCTTAAAGTATTAGACTCATATGTTGAGAAATGGGTATTATTCCTACTTATCCCATTTATCCTTTCTACCCTAATACTAAGGCCAAGTAACTTTTTCTTAGGAGTTCCACTCCCGGCTTCCTAGGGTAGTAGGATACTAACCTACACGATCATTACGTACCAAGTTTTCTAGGTAGAGTGGACATCCAGTCCATCTTACGACTCATGTTGAATAATTTTCCATTATCTTGAGTATCGCAAGATACTCAATGATATCATGTGATACCATCCTCCTAATCCCACACGAAAACCCCGATTTTAACTTAGGAGCCTACCCACAAAATCTAATTTACATTAGCTAAGTCTCATTCAAATTTGGATGCGTTCCGACAATCGAAACTCAAAATCACCCTTTCACTAAATTCCAATTCACTCACACTCCTCAAAATCCTACTCTAACACTACTCGCTTAGGACTAGTTGGGAGGTTATTTAGGGGGATATATTTGGGAGTATATAATGTTATATAGGGGTATAATACGTATATATATGGTATATAAGTAATATATATATATATATATATATATATATATATATATATATATATATTATATATATATATATATATATATATTGGGGGTTTTAGGGCTAAAGGGGGGAGGGGGCTATGGCATGCTGCCATAGTTGCTACTGCTGCTGTTTTACCTGCTGCTGCTATTACTGCATGCT
>JANAVB010044239.1:0-38872 GCA_029216955.1 Iris pallida
CTCTGACGCAGATCATATCATGGTAGAAAATATAAAACCAGTAATAGAATAATATACATGAAGTGTTGTAAGAGATGTACATAAATATTAAGAGAGGTATATAAAAGCAAAAAATATATATATAGGAAGTAAGAACTGTAAGTGAGTATAAGTGATTAGAGCACAAGATGGTTATATAATTTTTGATTTGTACATGACTATGTTACAGAGTTGCAGAGTATAACTTTGGAATTGATCACATAACCACTTCTACTCTCGTCCTCAATCAATACATAAGGATCTAGTCAAGTTATGTTACATACATGATAGTTTTATACATGAAGCACATGTGAACATAAGAGTACATGAGAGACATGAGTGTACATGAATAATGAGAGTACAAGGAATACATAATGTTTGTGAAAAGTACATGACATAATATATCCGATACACCGGGGGTAACATCATAAAAAAGATCTATATAGTACCAATCAGTGATAACAACGTGACAACATCAAGAAAAGTAGTCTAGAGTAAGAATATAAGTCCTAGAAAGTATGAAATAATCAGAGCATGTACTAGCATGATATCCTGATTGACTGGTGAGAACAGATGTCCGAACTGGAGTAACTGAGTCATATTTAGAGCAACACAGGTTACAATATAATCTAGATGTAATAAATAAAGTTTACAGTACATTCTACATAATTTTAGGCTATTCTAGGTCAAAGTAAACTCTTGGTCAACTCTTATCAATATTCTAGTCAAACTAGGTCAAGCTATTTAGGGTTTACTCAAATTCTCGTCAACAAGTCCAATAAGCCTATTGGTCAATTTCTAGGGTTTACAACTCATAGGCTACTGTATACTAGGATACTCAAGATACCACATATATAGCCTAACTATATATACCACCCATATGTAAGCTATATATATATATATATATATATATATATATATATATATATATATATATATATATATATATACCAACTAGACTTACCGAAACTCAACCTATCTCAGAAAACTAAGACAACTACATATGAACTCCATCAATAAGTGTGAACTCTATTCTCTAGAAACCTGTGAATAGCTGACACCTATATAAAGTATACATATACATATCAAGCTCAACCAAACACTCAGCTGCTATCTATATACTCAATCCCATACATATATCTAAAATCAAACTCAACCTCTAAAACTCAGGAAACTTGAGAATAACATCTTAAGACCTGAACAACATCTAACAAAACCCAACTGAACAAACCAACTGATACTAATATCTAAGCGATATGTAACAACCCAACAAAGAACACAAACTACTATTTATGCACACACACACACACACACACACACACACACACACACACACACACACAAACACACACACACACACACACACACACACACACACACACACAAACACACACACACACACACACACACACACACACACACACACACACACACACACACACACACACACACACACATACATATATATATATATATATATATATATTTCAAACCGAACGTTTATTGATGTATCGGGCGCAAAATGCCGAAAGCCTATATACGTAAGCACGTCTAGCGCGAAGAAGCAACAAAAGCTAATAACCAAACCGAGCGCCAGAGGGCGCTGCAGACGGGCTAGCGCAAAGCCTACCAAAAACCGGTCTGAGGAGTGGGAGAAGCGGTTCTTGAGTTTAAGAATTTGACGGATGGTTTTGCGGATCAGTTGAGCCATGTTGTTTTGGCAGTCTTCATACCTGAATTTGTTCCGGTTCTTCCAGAGCACCCAAATACTAGAGGCTGCAGTGATCTGATGATAATGCGAGTCGCCCCAGATGACCAGGGGATCGTTCAAGCCCCCGGGCCGATGCCTTTTCCTGCATCGACGAGCAAGGTCATGCCAAATCTGGTTAGCGAGATCTCCGGAGAGCAGGATATGCTCCGCTATTTCTAGTTTGTGGGAACTGCAGTAGTGACAGCTGGATGCTAGGCTGAAGCTTATGGTGGTTAGGGAGTCATCGGTTGGGAGCTTCCTATGCTGAGCTCTCCAGATCAGGAAAGACCACTTAATAGGTATACACGTTTGCCAGAAGGGAGCGATCAAAGTGTAAGGCATGCCTCCGGTCCTGACCTCGCGCCTCGCTGAAGCCAACGAAAACGAACCTCCGACGTTGGGGGCCCAAATAAGGGTGTCTGGAAGATCGTTGATTCGCACGTCCGCGATATTGATCTCGATCGTCGCCTCTGTTCCGATCCAGTCTCAGATGCGTTCCCATCTCTAATCCAAAGCGCTGCTCCATAGATCCCAGATCATGTAGTTCGATAGGGCGTTTGGGGAGGGATGGAACACCGTGTCACTAATCCAACTTTTGTGGCAAGGCGACGAGGTACCGTTGCTAAGATGCAAGCGGATTAGGGGTTCAGCTAGTTGACGACCGCGAAGAATACGACGGCAGGATGCTGAGAAATGGTTGTTGGCCACCGCCGATGCTGGGTGTACATGTGGGAAGTATCTACCTTTCATGGATCGCGTCCAGAGAAAGCTATTTGATTTAATATTCCACCATAATTATATGGAGCAGGTGTCCACAATATACGTTAATTTGATGAATCCGAGGCCCCCTTCGTCCGTCGGTTTGGCCATCGAGTCCTAGCTGGCCCAGTGGTGCTTATCTTTACCATCATGATGACCCCAGAAAAAGTTGGCGAAGAGACTTTCCAGGGAGGAAAGCACCTTCGAAGGTGGGGAACTGACGGCCAGGGTATAGATAGCGATGGACGATAGAATGTGCTTGATGAGGATCATCTTCCTACCTGGAGAAAAAGTAGTATTGTACCAGCCCTCGATCTTCTTCCTAGTCTTGTTAACGAGCTCGCTGAAGATGCCTGAATTAGATCTACCGTACACCAATGGGCATCCCAGGTAGGTGAACGGTGGGTATGCAGTGGTGAAGGAGGTGAGATTGGTGAGAGTGGCCGAGTGGCTCCTATCGGCTTTATGGTGGGTATAAATGACACTTTTATCGCGATTGATCCATTGACCGGAACATCTGGTGTATTTTTCCAGGATGTTACAGACCACCTCCACAAATTTGACATCACCGGAGGAGAAGATGAGGATGTTGTCGGCATAGGCAAGGTGGGTGATTAGGAGACAGCCGTCGATAGTGTAAAAGTGGTAGAATCTGGGGATGTTGGCTATGCCATTGAGATTTTTGCTAAGAGCTTCGGCGGTGATAATGAATATGGTAGAGGAAAGAGGGTCTCTTTGGCGAAGCCCTCGACTGTATTTGAAAAAACCTTCAGCTTGACCATTGATGACAGTGGAGAACCATGAGTTGTTGATGGATCTGCATATGATGTCTATCCATGTTTCGAAGAAGCCATATGCCCTGAGGACCCAAATCAAGAATTGTTAGTCCAGGCGATCATAGGCCTTCTCCATATCAAGCTTGATGGCGATATTACCCCCCCGGACAGGAATTTCATGCATGTAATCATCTCTTGGGCTAGGAGAATGTTATTTGTGATGTTTTGCCCTGGGACAAATTCGCTTTATTCCTCAGAGATGATCTTGGGGAGGATGTGGGCCATGCGACTGGCGATGATTTTGGAGATGATTTTATTGGCGAAGGTGCATAAGCTGATCGGTCTTAAATCTTTGAAGGTCTCCGGGTTGTCTTTTTTAGGGATTAAGATGTGGTTGGCACGGGATAAAGATTTTGGATAGCACGCTCCTTGGAAGAAGGCGGTAGCGGCTTCGATCACATCGGTGTGAATGATGTTCCAACAGGACCTGAAGAAAACCTCAGAGAATTCGTCTGGACCAGGAGCGCTGTGTTCGTCAAGGGTCCAGACCGCGAACTTAACTTCCTCCACGGAAGGATGGGTTAATAGAAGTTCATTATCCTGCTCTTCCATTAATGGAGGGACCTTCGCTAGGATGATCTCGTCTTTGGCGACGACGTCTTTAGTAAAAAGTTTAGAGTAGAAGTTGGCAACAGTCGCCTAGATGGTCCACTGATCTTTGAGTAAGGTGTCGTTATCGTCAGAGATTTAGTGAAGAGTGAGTTGACGCCTGCGTCCCCTAATGCAGGCATGGAAGAAAGCGAAATTTCTGTCGCCCTTGATGTCCTAAGTCAATCTGGCTTTCTGCTTTCAGAATTCAGTCTCCACTTTCAGACGGGATTTAAGGACAACCTTGTTAAGGTTAAGTGTGGCTCGGTTCTCTGAAGATCCATCCGTGACAAATCTAATCTTAGCGTGAGTGACGTCGTCCTCCGCATTCTTGATTTCTTGGAAGATGTTACCAAATGCGAGTTTACTCTAGGAAGTCAGGGCACTCCTGGTAACTTTAAGTTTGACGACCATTCTGATAAGAGGGTCCGGGTTGTTCGTTGAGTTCCAGGCTTATGCAACGATATTTTGGAATTGAGGGTCATGTCTCCAGAGGTCCAGGAATCGGAAGGGTTTTTTAATCGGGTTGGTGATGTTGCTGACCTTTATGAGGAGGGGGAGTGGTCAGATTTAGTGGTGTTGAGGTAGGATAGGTTGGAGATGAGATTCATATCGGACCATCGGTTGTCTACAAGAACGCGATCCAGGCGGGAATATTGGCGACGAGCTCCATCTTGCAAGTTGCACCAGGTAAAGGAGTTGGCGAAGTAGGGGAGGGGGTGTAAGTTGGCCTGAAAAATGAAGGAGTTAAAGTCGTTCAACGCCGGTTGGTAGGGAGGGCGCCCCATCGACTTTCCTCGATGCAAAAGATTGTGTTGAAATGCCCAATGCAAAGCCACGGGAGGCTGTTGAGGGAACTGTGGGTATCCATAAAGGTGTTCCAGAGCTGCTTGTACTCGAAGTAATCCCAGATGTCGTGGACTGCAAAAATGAGGGAAATGGAGGAGAGGGCTGGGTGTTCAATCCAGTACGAGAGCGCCTGGTCGGAATTAAGGACGGTACCAAACAAGCATTCATCGGAGAAGAGGATCCAGATGTCATGGCACCCAGCAATGGTGTTCGGGAAACCGAGCTGAAATTGGATGGATTTGAGTTTTCTGTGGGCGATTTTATGTTCGATGATAACAATAATGTCGATCCGGTGGATTTTGATGAGGGAGATTAATCTCCTCTTAGTTGGTTTGTTGGCCAGCCCTCTGACGTTTCAAGTTAGGATGTTAAGCATTAGCATGATTACGATTGGGGGTGGGGTTGAGCTTTGAGGCTGACCGTATGGTCATGATCGAGGGCTTTTTGGTTGGATTTTTTTTCTTCTTGTTTTGATGGGTAGTGGAGGCCCTTTGGGATACTGTAGGAGTGGCTGCTGTTGAGTCTCCGATTCCTGAGGCAATCCCCGGGGTGTTGGCAAGTTCTGTCTCGATCTCAGCCAGAGCGCTGAGAGGGTTGTTGGGGTTAAGGAAGCCGGCGTCCTGAGCTTAACGAATCCTGGCCTCATACTTAAGGCCTAAAGACTGTGCTGCCGCGACCGAGAGAGACGAGGAAGGAGAATCGACAAGGGCTGGGAAAGAATTCAGCGCCTGCCTATAGTCCCCAGAATTGCTCGAGTCTTCAGCGGAAAGACCGTCGGCGTGCTCTCCGCCTTCATTAGTCTTTGACTTGTCAGCGGAAGGACCATCGGCGTGCTCTCCACCTTCAATAGTCATAGACTTGTTGGGGAGGGGGATAGACTGTTCTTCGACCACTGGAAGGGAGCTTAGGATCTTGAATTTGTTGAGGAGGGTAATGCCTCTTGGCTTATCTGGTACCATGATACTATTTACCGTAGTGGGTATGCGAGGACTGGAGGAGCCGTCGCTTTCGGTGAAATGAGAGTGTGAGTTGGAGAGGTGAAGAATAGGGCCTGAAGTGGGGAGATGGGTTGTCCTCGGGGGTTGAGTCTTAGTAGATGCTTTCATTTTGAGCTTGGGGTGGATTTTGAAGCAATGCTTCGAGAGGTGGCCTCTGATCTGACAGTACATACAGAAGATGATGCTATTGTCGTACTTAAGCGCTTGTAGGTGAGCCCGTCCCCCTAGCTCGAGCTGAATAAGTGAGGGTGGGTCGACGGATAGATCGATCTCTACGCAAATCTTAGTGTAGTTTCCTTTGGTGAGATTGCGAGTTTCGTCGGCAATAGCGACAAGGGTCCCGAAGGAGCCGGCGATCCTCTTGAGAGCTGCGAGAGCGAAGCAGACAAGGAAAAGTTTCTGCAAGGCTATCCACGTCGAGATAAACTTTGAGTCGATGTTCGGGTTGAAACTGGGAGATTATTTAGCGATCTTCACGCTAAGGGATCCGATGTTGGTAGTGCCCTTAGCCCATACCAAGGAGAGTCGGTGTCAGATGAGAGGTGGAGGAATATATGTTTTGAATCCACCGGTGCGACCTTGTAAGCTGAAGAGAGGCCCCAGCCTGCAATGGCTTCCTGTGCGACTGGAAGGTTAGGGCATCCGGACTGGAATTTCAGCACAAAGGCCTTTGAGAAGGATGAGGATAATGAGAAAATTTTATCGGTGGAGAATGGCACGCTGATGGTTTGACCTTCGGGGGGGGGGGGGGGTTGGGAACTCGTACTCTGGGAGTTCAATGTCTATCTTTTTGGGGGACGACTGCGAGAGTCTGTCCGGACGCAATATCTCTATGAATGTGCAATATGATGGCGTTGGCGAATGGTGCCCGGGGGTTAGGGAATAAGGATTGAGGTATAGAACGGATGCTTCATCTTGACCCGTAGGGGATTCGCTCGGTAGAGGGCTACGCTCAACGAGTTTTGCAAGGATTTGGCCCGCAGGTAGACCGAAAAGAGCAGGCGCCTGACAGCCCATTGGTGGATGGGCGCATGCGTGCTTGGCTACACCCTCAGGCCAATAGCCGACAACAAGGGACTGGGTACATGTTTGGGTCCATGTCGGGAGCATGAGGGCTGGATAGCACCCTCAGGCGCATAGCTGGCCTGTGGGGAGGGGAAGGGATGGCAACCCGACTCCACTGGCGCATAGCCATTGGCAAGAGGGGGCACATGGCGGACGTAAGATGGCGCATGAGCTGCCGGGTTGGAGGGCGCATGGGCACCGACTGATGTCATGGGCGCATAGCCCCTCTGGTGGGGTGCATGCGCAGGCGCGAGGAAGGGGCATATAAGCGCGCTGGCGGAGTGCAGGGGTATGGCTCCCCAAGGGGGAGGGGGGGCATGCTTGAGCGGGAGTTTCAAATTTTTTAAATTCAAATTCGAACTCAGAGGGCCCGGCTTCCCAGAGGTGGGAATCCTCGATGACCCTCGGAGCGGACAGGCAAAGGCTGCACGCCGCCGTTAAGGGTGGGGGCCACTGAAGAGGCGCCGCCGCACCGGAGCGGAGGACCGGAGGGGGCTGAGCTCCTTTAGGAGCGGGCGGAGCATCCGAAAGGGGAGGGGATCCAATAATGGCGGGAGAGGAGGCCAGGGATATGGCTGTCGGCGGCTACCTATGCTTCGGGGCGATACCGGTGGAGGGGAGGCCTACCAAGGCGAGCTGGACTGGGGTCCAGGCCAGCGACGAGATGGATCATCTAGGAGCGTGGCTGCGATCGTCGGACGCGCGAGCCTCCCGTCGCCGGGGGAGGTACGGATCCGCCCGGGCTTGACGATCCCAGCCCCAACGTCTGGAACGGGCGGCGAGAGAGCACGCCGATCGTCCATGGACGCGGGGGGGGGGGGGGGGGGGGAGAATCGTCGAAGGAAAGGTGGAGAGGGGGAGCAGCTTGCATTGAGAGCTTATAAGTTTTTTATATATATATTTATATATATTTTTAATATATAAATAAATATATATATATATATATATATATATATATATATATATATATATATATATATATATATATATATATATATATATATATATATATATATATAGAGGAGGGATCCGCATCCCCTCATTTTTTGCATCCCCAAGCATCCCCATGTTAACAATCGTTGGATGTGCTTTAAGTCATCTAATCTTAACCGTTGGTAAATCAATGGTTAAGATTAGATGACTTAAAGCACCATCCAACGGTGTGAGTAGGGGGGATGCTTGGGGATGCAAAAAGTGCGGGGATGCCTATCCTTCCTCATATATATATTTTTAAATATATATATATATATATATATATATATATATATATATATATATATATATATATATTTATATATATATATGTATGTATATATATATATATATATTTTTTATATATATATATTATATATAATATATATATATATATATATATATATATATATATATATATATATATATATATATATATATATATATATACACATCATCGAACAGATGCCCCTGATCTTACGGCACTGCCTGATGACCTCTCTAATGATCTGATCGGCATTATACTGGTAGCCCTCATATCTCGTCTTCTTACGATTCTTCCAAATGACCCATGTAGCGGCTGCTGCTACGATCTGGTGACCGTGGGAGGCGAAGGCCCATCCAGCCATGAGGTCATTGAAGCTCCCTTCTCCCCGAGCCCTTCTGTACCGCTGATATAGCACACTCCATACCCTGACAGATAATTCCCCTGACAAAAGATGTGGTCGACGGTTTCCGTCTGATGCTCTGAGTAGTAGTTGCAGACATATGCTAAGCTGAATCCTATAGTGTGCAGATTATCGTCTGTGGGTAACTTCTTACGAAAGGCTCTCCCAATGAGGATGGACCACTTCTTTGGGATGCATGTCTGCCAGAAAGTGGCGATGATCAGTGATGGCGATCCACGACCGCGGGCTACTTGTCTGGCCGAGCTCACTGTAAAGCCTCCTGAGGGGTCAGTCGACCACCGCAGCTCATCTGCTTCGTTGCCAATCTTCAGGCCTCGACGACGGATGCATTCTTCAGCCTCATCGCCGGCCCAATTACGGATCTTGCTCCAATCCCAATCGTTACTGGAGGAATCCCAGAAGTCCTTGATCCTGCTGTTCCCTCAGCCCGCTGTATGGCTGGGGAGAAAGGTTTTCCCAGCCCAACATTCAAGAAAGGTCGATGATTCTCCATCATCTAAATGTAGGCGTATCACCGGTTCGGCCATAATGTGCCCAATGAGGATGCGCCGCCATGCCACCGATAATCTGCTGTTGGGGATGGCATGAGATGGGTGAATGTTCTTGAAGTATCTGGCCTTTATGAATCTAGCCCATAAATTCTGACTCGTTCGAAGCTTCTACCACAGCTTCATCAAGAAAGCATCAACAATGTGCGAGAGTCTGGTAAATCCTTTGCCTCCTTCCTCAGTTGGCCTAGCCATGGTATCCCAAATCGCCCAATGATGCTTTATGTGGCCGTCATTGTGACCCCAAAAGAAGTCGCACATAATGCTTTCATTCAAGCAGATCACCTTTTTGGGAGGGGAACACGCTGCTAGGGTATATATAGGAATGGATGTGAGCACGTGGTTGATGAGGGTCATCTTACCGCCTGGGGATAAGGTAGCGTTGTGCCACCCCTCTAGTTTTTTTTCCTGATTTTGTTAATCAGCCCGTCAAAAATGCCTGCATTAGATTTACCATACACCAGGGGACATCTAAGGTATAGGAACGGAGGGTGTTCAGTGGAGAAAGAGGTGATATTGGAAATGTTAGCCGCGCTCTCTCTCCTGATGTTATGGTGTGCGTATATGACACTCTTTGCGGTGTTGACCTTCTGATCGGAGCAGAATGAATATCTCTGGAGGGTGTTGTGGACCACAAAAACCGATTCGACATCCCCGGATGTAAAGATGAGGATATCGTCTGCATATGCTAGGTAGGTGATGATCGGGCAGCCGCTGGCGGTATGAAAATGCTGGAAGTTCGGGATGAGGATCAGGTTGGCGGAGGATATGCCTCTGGAGTAAGTCGCTCCCTGAAAGAATGCTATGACTGCTTCATGGATGTCCTTCTTGATAATGTTCCTACATTCTCGAAAGAAGACCCCCGAGAATCCGTCAGGTCCAGGCTCACTGTGGGCATCTAGAGCCCATACCGTATCTTTAACCTTCTGTTCGGACGAAAAGAGTTCTAGCTGTATGTTGTCGTTGTCGTCAACGAGGCTGGGGATATCGGCCAAAAGGTTGTTGTCTCTGTGAACCCTTTCTTTGGTGAACAGCTGAGAGTAAAAATTAGCGGCCGCCGCTTGGATATCCCGTTGGTTACAGATGATGTTACCAGAATCATCGGTGATCTGGTAAAGGGTTAGCTTCTACTTGCGACCATTAGCACAGATGTGGAAGTAGGTCGTGTATTTGTCCCCCTCGTTGTCCCATTTCAGCCTCGCTTTCTGTTTCCAAAATTTTGTTTCAACTTTCAGCCAAAATTTGAGAATGGCTTTGGTGAGGTTAAGGGCGGTCCTGGCTGCTGGCGATTGATCAGTCATGAAGAGCGCCTCTGTACGAGTGACATCATCTTCGGCTATGCGAACCGCCTGAAAAATAACTTCGTACGCCTGTTTACTCCAAGCCGTAATGGCTTTTCTCGTCGCCTTAATCTTGCTGGCTACCCTGATCAGCGGGTCTACGTCGTCCGCGTGGTTCTATGCATCTGTAATGACACTCTTGAATTGAGGGTGTTCGCTCGAGAAGTCGAGAAAATGGAAGTTCTTTTTGATATGGTTGGAGGAGATATTGATTTCAACCAGCAGGGGAGCATGATCGGACTCGCTAGCGTTGAGATGAGAAAGTCTGAAGCTAATACCCAAACCATGCTAGGGGGTGTTTGTGAGAGCCCTATCAAAGCGGGAATATTACCGACGATCACCTTCCTGCATGTTACACCAGGTGAACGTATTACCTGAGAATTGGAGCGAGGAGAGGTTGGCATTAAAAATAAAGTTTTTTAAGTCTTGTATGGCCATGAGGAGAGACGGGCAGCCACCAGACTTCTCCTCTCTACAAGTGATGGTATTAAAGTCCCCAATACAAAGCCAAGGGAAGTTAATGTGGTTGAAGTGGATGTCGAGGAGGTCGTTCCATAGCTGTTTGCGTTCATTAATGTAAAAACTTCCATGAACTGCAAACAGAATGGCGCACTTGGAAATGTAGGGATGTTCTATCCAGCACGAGAGAACCTGTCTGGAATCCTGGATAACTCCGATCTGAACATCCGACGAGCTGAGGATCCAAATGTCGTGGTTGTCAGCCACGGCGTTGTGGAAACCTAATTGAAGCTGGATGGATATTATTTACTTAAGGGGGATCTTGAGTTCGAGAATGATCAAAATGTCAATCTTGTGTAGTTTTTTGAGGGAAGTAAGCCGCCTCTTGGTGGGTTTATTCGCCAGACCTCGAACATTCCAGATAAGGATGTTAAGCATTAATGCTGGAGTTGGGGGCATTTTTTATCTGCTTGGCTGCGGATCTTGTGCGTATAGTTGACTCTGTAGTATTATTATTTTTGGGGTAGATGGGTGCCGTCATGGCCAAGGACATGTCACGGATTGGATCCTCGACTTCGGTGGAGTAGGTGTCCTTTATGGGTTCGAGCCTTTCTCCCATGGAGTCCAGTATAGCCTCGCCGGAGGGTATCCTGAGGGTGTCTTTTATGAATCCTGATTGCTCTCCTGCTGTCTAGAGGGGGAATCCTGCAGCCATGACCTGTAGACCTCTCAGGACCTGTTCTGGACCCAGGATCGCAAGAGCTTCATCTACGGTGATCACATCACTTGGTAGATGGCTGACAGGGGGCTCGATAGGGACATATATGACATCTTGGGAGGCTTTCGTGCCAGCATCCAAGGGGATATCACTGGGTAATGCCATCTCAGAGGTCGGTTCCAGGGGCTTGTGAGGGACCTCAATGATGACATTCGCCTGCGAGGGCTCGGTGGCTTCTGAATCCAGGACATCGAACTAATCGGAGAGGGGTAGGGATGTAGAAGTGCTGTGAGCGTATCTATGTCGGGGGAGGTAACCTTGACTGGCGTGCCTTCGCGGTCGACGAACCTAACGTGGGTATTTGGGAGCAGAAGCAGCGGAGGGGGGGCTGCGACTATTTATTATTGTCAACCTTACTTGGATCGTCTTTTCGAACGGTATTCCTCTTGAGCTCAGGGTGCAGACAGAAATAGTGTTCTGCCAGGTGTCCTCGCAGATGGCAGTGTTTGCAGAAAATGATGTGGTTGTCGTAGACTATTCGCTGGATGTGCATCTGGTTGCCCAGCTCAAGGAGATGTGATTGGGGGGCTCATTTGTGAGGTCGAGTTCCACACATATCTTAGCATAGTGAGCTTTAGTTAGGTTGCTAGTTTCTTCTGCTGTGGCCACGTATGTCCCGAAAGAGTTGGCGATCCGTCTGAGCGCCGCGGGGACGAAGCAGATGAGGGGAAGGTTTGGGAGGGTCACCCAGGTCGCAACCTTCGCTAAGTCTTCTTTGGTGTTAAAGTCCGGAGACCACCTGATAATCTTCATAAGGTGAGAGTCCACCCTACCTGTGCCCTTGGACCACACGATCTTGTGATTAATCTCGGAGGAGAGGTACAGCAAGATATGCTTAGGGTCCAGGGGTGTGACCCTGTAATCCGCAGAAAGTCGCCAACTGATAATAACTTCCTTAACTCGATCAAGCTTCGGACATCCGTTAGAAAATTTGAGGACGAAAGTGTGAGAGAAGGATGTGGATAAAGAGGAAAGTTCCTGGGCAGAAAGGGGGACCTTGGGCACAGGGGATTCCGAGGGGAACACAACTTCCGGAAGCGGGACGTCGAGGAAAAGGCAACCCTTCTTGACTGCGCGGTCCGGGCGCAGCATAGCGGTAAAAGAAGGTAACAGGGCACCAAACGAGGAAGGGGAAGCCAAAGCACTGTTGACGGATGGAGACACAGAGGAGGACATGGAGATCTGAGCAACCGCCGGCTAGGAAGCCGGTGCCGATCTCTGGCCACGGGAAGGTAGAATAGCGGAAAGAGGAGGGCAGCACGCCGGAGGGGAAGGAGGAGAAGGTGCTGCAGCAACTGGAGTATGCGCAGACCGGGGGCGTGCTCCCAGGAGGGGACCAAGAGCAAGTAGTTCCGCCGGGAGAACGCGACCAGGAGCTGAGAGCGGTCCTGAGAGAGGAAGGGAGACGCTCGCCACCCCGGGCCCCGAGAGCGGTGAAGGGGCACTGACGGGCGAGGGGGGCAAAGCGCCCGAAGAGCCAGCAAGCGACGACGAGGCCAAATAAGCCCCTGTTGCTGAATAAGGCACGACGCCCGAAGAGGCCGAGAAGGAGGAGGGAGGGGGCCATGCGCCTACGGCGGAGGGAGTAGGCCATGCGCCCACGGAGGGTGAAGAAGGCCATGCGCCCACGGAGGGGAGGGGGCATGCACCTACAGAGGATGAAGATGGCCATGCGCCCACAACGGAAGAGGACCATGCGCCTACGACCGACGGCTGGGACCATATGCCCCCTTCCATGGATAGGGGCCATGCGTCCGAGACATGGAGGAGTGCCATGCGCCCGGCGCGGCCAAAGCGCTCGGGGGCGAGGACCATGCACCCAAGCGGGTTGGGGGCCATGCGCCCAAAGAAGCCATGGGCTATGCGCCAACAGCTGGACCTCCCTCATGGAGCTTTGGGCTCGAGGCGAGGCAAGCAGATGGGGATTCAAAATTCAAAATCGGACGGGACGGTGGGCGGGAAAGCTGCAAACCCGAGGGCCACACGGAGGGCGGGGCGCCCGCCCAGTGCCCCAATGCCGTGGGGGGCGGAGGTGCTCGAGTGCAGTGACTCTGACGGAGGCGCTGGCGGGATCAACGACCGGAGCACCGCACGCGGTCACCAGGAAGGGGGAGACTGCCGGAGGATGGGTGATGACGGAGGGGTAGGCGGTTGGGGTCGGTATAGCAGAAACTCCGGCTAGGAAAGGTGGGATGGAGAGGAGGACGGGCGACGTTAGAGGGATAGCGTTGGCGGAGGAGGGAGAGATGGCAGCGACAATGGGCGGAGGTGAGACCCACGAGGAGGAGATCCCGATGAAGGCGAAGAGGTCTGGGGGAGATCCATGGGCCGAGAGGGGGACGGAGGAGAGGAGGAAGGGGGAAGCCCGTCGGCCGCCAGCTAGCGACGGAGGGGAGGGACCCGCGGGAGAGAGCGGAAGGGGAAGGTGGGAGCCATTATATATATATCAAACCTATATATATATGTATCAAACCCATATATATACATATATATATATATATATTAAAATATATATATATATATATATATATATATAAAATAATATATATATATATATATATATATATATATATATATATATATATATATATATATATATATATATATATATATATATATATATATATATATATATTTTTTTTTTACCAAAACCAAAACTTTTATTGATTGAAACCAAAACTAGTACAAAATGGACACTAACTGTGTCTACAAAGGATTGTAGCCTTCCCCACTTGTCTATGCACTTCAGAAACTAGCTTGTCAGCAGTAAAGCCTTGGTTCTCATATCTCCATTTGTTTCTATCTTTCCATAAAACCCATATCACAGCTGCAGTAACAATCTCTTTCCTGTGTTTTTTATTCTTCCGCCACCAATCTCTAAGTCGCTCAATGATTGATCGACCACGAGAGGAAACTCCATATGCTAGTTGGATAGCTCCCCAAACGTCCTTGGCCCTGTCTCCCTGATTCAGGATATGTTCCAATGTCTCAACCTGACTAATTGCGCAGCAGTGACACTTCGAAGTCAAGCTATACCCAAGCCTGGTAATGTTATCGTCAGTAGGTAACTTATTGTGTAGGGTTCTCCATAGCAGAACTGACCATTTAACAGGGATGCATGAACTCCATATGTGCGTGAAGTGATACAGTATTGGTCTATGTATCCTGACTAGGTCCCAGGCGGAAGATAATGTAAAAATACCCGACTGAGTAGGTCCCCAGCGCCATGTGTCATCAATCTGAATAATTTGCTGCTGTGCCATATCTCTTCCCGCAATTAAACGTTTCCAGACATGGGAAGCGTTTGAAGTTATAGCTACATTTGATGGACTAACATTGGAGCAATATTTAGCAGAGAAATATTTTGTCCATAAGCTATCATGAGTCAAGAATTTCCACCATAGCTTTGTGGTGAAGGCATGCATCATGTCTTCCAGCCGTTTGACCCCTAACCCACCTTCTTCTTTAGTTCTAGCAAAGCGATCCCAACCAAGCCAAGTCTTCTTAGCAACACCAAGTTGGCTACCCCAAAAGAAGCTCGAGAACATAGCCTCCAATCGGTGTAAGACTGTAATCGGGGGATTACATGCCGCAAGGGTGTACACAAGAATTGAAGTGAGCACTGATTTGATTAACACAAGTTTGCCACCTGGTGAGAGAATTTTGTTGTGCCACCCTTCGACCTTGCTGCGAATCCGGTTGAGCAGTTCCTCATACATAGCCCCATTTCTACGTCCAGCCATAAGTGGACATCCGAGATAAGTAAATGGCGGAGAGCTAATACTAAATCCTGTTCGTTGAGCCAACTCTGCTCCTTTTTCTTGTAGAACCAGTTGTGACATGTATATAGATGATTTTGATTTGTTGATCAATTGGCCCGAAGCTGCCTCATACTGTGCCAGGATAGCAGTGATTTTGTTGACAGATCTCACGTCTCCTGCAGAAAAGAGTAGAATATCATCTGCGTACGCTAGATGCGTAATTGGAGAACAACCACGAGGTGTGACGAATGTTGTGAAGCCTTCTGACTCAGGCAGCTTCTTCAGGCTTCGCGAAAGAGCCTCCGCCGCGATAATAAACAAAACTGGGGAAAGGGGGTCTCCCTGACGAACCCCACGAAAAGCCTGGAAATACTCAGTCGATTCCCCGTTGATCAAAGGGGCATACCATACATTGTTAACAAGTCGCAACATCATGTCAACCCATTTGTTATGGAAACCAAATTTTTTGAGCACCTTCAGAAGAAATCTCCAATCAACCCTGTCGTATGCTTTCATCATATCTAGTTTTATAGCAACATTTCCCCCCCTATTTTTCTTATTCATTCTAGCCATCAATTCTTGAGCAAGAAGAATATTATCAACAATTTCTCTGCCTTGAACAAACCCACTTTGTTCCGGGGAAATAATACGGGGTAACACAGGGGCCAAGCGACGGGAAAGAAATTTAGAAATTACCTTGTTCATCACTGAACAAAGGCTGATTGGCCTATAGTCACCAAAGCTCTTCGCCTGCTTCACCTTCGGGATTAAAACCAGAGATGTATTAGTGAAAGCTCGAGGCAGAGCAAAACCATCAATGAAGAGCCCTACTGCCTCTGTTAAGTCCTGTCCAACTATATCCCAGCAAGATAGAAAAAATAATGGGGTAAACCCATCTGGCCCTGGCGCGCTATTTTTGTCTAGCGACTTAAGAGCTTCAAAGACTTCTTCCCTAGTAGGTGCCACAATCAGCAGAGTGTTCTCCTCCTCAGTCACCAGGCTAGGAATGTTCTCAACCACCTCTGACTCCTCCTGGATGTCTTCTCTTTGATATAGCCTCGAGTAATAATCTTTAGCATAAGCATGAATCATGAATTTATCTTTCAAGATAGTCCCATCCTCTTTAGCAATAGAATGAATTTGAAGTGAGCGTTTACGGTTAGACACACAACCATGGAAGTATGCAGTGTTTTTGTCACCTTGCAAATCCCATTTCATCCTGGATTTTTGCCTCCAGTATGCTTCTTCTATACTCACTCTCTGTTTGAGGACTGCTGTAGACTTGGCTAACTGTTGGCGGCTAGTGGCATTGTTATACTGCTCATGATCAATCTTCGCGGCCAACACATCATCTTCGGCTTGCTTGACCTGTTGGAATATATCACCATATGTTTGTCTGCTCCAGTGCGATAGGATCTTTCTGCAAGCCTCGAGCCTAAGAGAGACTCGAGTGGTACCAAGACGATGATCAACTGAGGTCCACGCTCGTTGGATAAGAGATTTAAAATCTTCATGATCAACCCAAAAATCTAGAAATCTGAATTGCTTTCTTCCCGCCGCCAAATGTGATTTAAATTTGATTAACAATGGTGCATGGTCTGACTCAGCACGATTGAGGTGTTCGACTGTGGAGATCGAAGCCAGGTCTAACCAAGTCTGATCAACAAGAACCCGATCCAATCTGGAGCCACAGCGGCCGTCATGCTTCGACTTGATCCAAGTGTAACAGCTGCCCGAGTATTGAAGCTCTACCATTCCTGTAGCAAGCATAAAATTTGCAAATTCTTCCATAGATATGTGATCAGGAGGCCGACCACCAATCTTCTCCCCTGACCGCAAAATAGCATTGAAATCTCCCCCTATCGACCATGGAGGTTGAATGGAGATCTGCAACTGAGTAAGTCTGTCCCATAATATCCTACGTCCCTCCTTTGTGTTATCACCATGAACAACAGTGAAAAAAGCAGGAATTGGAAGCATATGATGAGTGAGAGAGATAGTCACCGCTTGATCAAATGAGTCGTGAAGAGAAATATCACAGTTAGATTTAGCCAAAACCCATATGTTACCCCGATCATTAGAAAATGCTTGAGCAAAACCTAACTTCAACTGGTACTGTAGGATATGACTTCTGTCAACTTTAGGCTCTATGATGCCAAGAAGGACTATCTTGTGAATTCTAACCAAAGTTTTGATTCTTTTCAAAGACATTTGATTGGCAATACCACGTACGTTCCAGATAAGAGAATTAAACATGAGAGGATGAGTTGAGGGTACCAGTGGAGGTAGGGTTTACAGATTGTCTCGTGACACGATCGGAGGGCGGAACCACCTTTTGGGTCTTCCTCTTCTTTTGGACGGTTGTTGAGAGAGACCGTCCATCCTCAGAGGGACGCTCGACTTCTGTTCGGGCCGCATCCGAACCCCCATCGACCGTCTCTCCCACTGCGAACTGGTCGGCTGTCGCACACTCGACTTCATCTGCCCAGCTGCCCAGAGTCGGAGAAGAAGGGGCTTCTTCTGCAGTTTGCTCACCACTTATCTCACCCTCTTCGAGAGCCCGACCCTCGTCATCATGGGGGATGACGGACGTCGCCACAAGGGAGTCATTAATGACGTTAACCATCATTTCTAAATTTGTCTCCTCGGGCACAGTTCCCGACGTCTCTGATATGCCAATAGGCTCCTTTGGCAAATCATGCACTGGGTTTTGTGCTTCATTATTATCAGTGGGGTCCAGTGCAGTTGTTATCTCCTTGTTAGGCAATATTGCTTGATAATTATTCTCTTCCGCCGGAGGAGTTACAACAGTACTTGGATCCCTGTTTGGAGGAGTTGAAGTTGAGGCAAGTGTTTGCGTGGCAAGGTCGTCTTGAACACTCCGTTCCTCATTGGTCCTTCGAAGGATGGATGTGACCTTCAATCCCATCGACCCTGGCCTGGGCTCCACCACTGCTGCCTCCTGTTGGTGCTGTGACTCTTGATTCATCACTTCTTTCCCTTTATTCTTCAGTTTGCAGGCAGATTGTTGGTGTCCTTGGTGATGACAATGAGAACAATATAAAGGAATATATTCGTATCCGACGTCCTGCCAAAAACTTCTCCCTCTCGACCGATTTATACGAATTCGATGCTGAATTGGTTTGCTCGCATCAACCTCGACAAATACCCGCGCCCTACTAGGGCGAGAGAGATCCATCGTAGCTCTATCCAGTTTTAGTGGGGTGCCTATCGCAGAAGTAATAGCAAACAAAGCATCCTTTGCGTAGAGATGATGAGGTAGGTCAGGAAGATCTACCCAAACTGGCATGAGCGATGATTCGTACATCGGAGAGAAATCAGGTTCCCATTTAAAAACCCTCATAGGAGCGCAGAAGATGAACCATGTATCTTTTGATCGGAGTCGTAGAAAATCTTCTTCAAGGGAAGGTCTAATGAGAATATGTTTGCGGTCGATAACTCCCGTATTGATATCTCCTTTAAACTGAAATCCCGAGAGCGCCTTTCTAATTGAAGGCTTACTGTGTGAAAACTTACCAACCAGTGCAAAACGGAGAGGGGACGCCAAAGCCTGTTCCTCCTCATCAGAAAAGGAAATAGCTGGAGCGCCTTTGTATGTTGATACAGGTCGCGCCGCCAGGCAAGGATGATCCTCCACCCGGCCGGCAACCGCATCTACAAAGGATTTGGCCATCCTAGGTCGACTCCGGCCCGGCCAGAGGCCTAGCCGGTGTCGGGAAGGGGCCGAAAGCTGCAAAGATCTCCGGGCGCGGCGCTAGGGCACAGCACGCGATCTATATATATATATATATATATATATATATATATATATATATATTATTTGTATGTATGGGAGCCATAATATATATATATATATATATATATATATATATATATATATATATATATATATATATATATATATATATATATATATATATATATATATATATATATATAAATAAAAAATATATATATATATATATATACATAGATCAATGTTAAAACACCATTACCCTATATATATCAGCAAACCACTTCGACTGAACTAGAGTAGCAGTATCAGACATCAACCTTCAATCGAAAACCTAAATCAATGTAAGACTGGAAAATAGGAAAGGAGGTGTGTGTGTAAACACGTGTCAACAAGTTGGGTGTATCCAAATGTGTCCACGAGTCGTGTCTAACAGAGGGTCAAACACAAATCAGAACACAGCATAGCACAGCCTCGTTTATGTGTGTCGAGCGGTCTAGGACACAGTGTGTCAAACCATGTGTCATGGGGTTGTGTCAGTGGGTAGCTTAGGTGTCGGGGTATATGTGGGTCCAATTAGATTGTGCCCATGTGGTGCCAAGTCTCATGTCCAAGAGTATATCAGAGAATGAATTTCTGCGTGTGCATGTCAGTGTGTGCCCACTGTGGGTTCGAGAACTCCTCGAACTCTCTACCAAATGTCTTTGAATTTTATGGGTAGGCTGACAGTCAATGCCCCCACCTACTCACCAAGTTTTGTGTCGTCTCGTATTCTGTCTAGTGAGATATAGGTTCGTGGCAGCAGAACAGTGCACCCAGCCTCGTGCAATATCCCCGTGTCCATAAACGACACAAAAATCACACCAAAATCGACTCAGTCCTAAAGATTATTAATCCACAGATTAATAGCTACAAAATAATGAAATTAGTTTTGAAAAATAAGAACAAATTATTCTAAGAGGCATTTCATCGAACACATTGAATAGTTCTCCGATACTCCTCCGAAATGCCTACCAAATGGATTCAATTTGATAACTTGGCCTAGGGCTAGGGGGCCTAAATGAATGCATCTATGGGGAGAATTCTGGAATTTAAATGGTTTAGAGATCGTTACCTATTGAGAGTTGGAATCTCAATGAAATGCCCCTTGAAAAGCTTCAACACCCAATCCAACAACCAAATTACATCCAATCCTTGCTAGCTAGCCAATAGAGACTTCTTCTTCACAAGGGGCTACAATGAAATTGATTTGGTTCAATTTGGAGGTGATTTGAAGAAATGGGGCAAATTTGGGGAAGAACACAAACTAGTGTTAGGGTTTGCTATATAGGAGCAAGAGAGGGCTAATAATGACTTAAATAGGTGGAGGAGACCGTCTTGGCCAGCTATAGTGATGGGCTAGCATTTAGGCTAAGTCACAAAGGCCCAACACCTCTTCCTATGTTGTAAAAATAAACCCTTAAGCTAAAGTCCCAAACTAGCACCTTAAATCAAATCTCCAAATGGTTTTTAAGTCATTCCTAGCTAGATTAGAGTATAATTACTAACCCAAACATGTTATCTAGGTCTCCATGGTCATGGTTAGTCTGTAGGCTAAGTTTTTCTAAGGTTTCACTAGCAAAGGCCAAAATCACATTACACCAAATTAAATAATATTAAAATAATAAAAAATTCACAATTACCAAAATACTTTTATTATAGAAAGTGGTAGTAATAAGGACTTCGTCATACAAGGCAGAAGAAAGAAAAGATCTAATTAAGTAGTCGTCAACTTCGGTTAGGGAGACTGCTACGGATTGGTGAGAGATTTTAATTGTAATCTCTGTGTTTCTTCTTGAGTGTAGTGAAGGGGTTGAACCAATTAGGGCAAATGGGTTCAACATTATTTTTGTCAATCTTGTAAATTGCTCACCAATCTCTGTTTCTTCAATTGTAAACTCAGGCTTCCCACGGGAAGGAAAGACTCAAGTCACGGACAAGAACATGGAGGAGTGCTTGGGATCTTACGATTGTGGACCGCAAGGAGGGCTGCTATCACTGTGGCAGAATGGGTCATATCAAAAGAAATTACATGAAGCTCAAAGCTGAGAAGGCCAAAGGCAAAGGACGATAAGGAGGATCTCAAAGCAATGGCAGATACCATCATCACAAGGACCGACGCAGAAAAACCTTGTGACATGTGTCATAACGACGATTGGGTTATGGATTAAGGGGTTTCGTATAACGCCACTCCGTAGAAAAGGATCTTTATGTCATACCACAGCGGCAAGTTTGGACATGTAAAGCTAGACGACAAGGGGACTGTTGCAGTTGTAGGCATCGGTGATGTGCACTTGACAACAGAGTTCGATGAGTAGCTCGTCCTCAATGTTGTGCGACTTGTACCAAATTTGCGCTAAAACTTGGTTTTGATAGGGAGGTTAGGAGATGATGACTGTCGTAATTTATTTGGGGACAAAGATTGGATGCTTGCGAAGGGTTCCCAACAGCTGGCTCGGGGAGATTTGTGTTGTGGCATGTACAGTCTTAAGCCGCTAAGTTCTATAGCTAGGCCATAAACATCGGATGGAGACTCGAAGGGTGGTCGACCTGAGTTGGATCATCGAGAACTTGTTGATGTGGGGTATTCAAGATGTTTTCAGGGTTACGGAGGATTCGGCTCTTGGAGACAAATTGATGAATGGAGGTGAGTCAAAGTTTGAGGGTCAGTTTGTTGGTCCCACGATTGTTGGTCAGTCTCCAGGTGGGAGTTCCTCCATGGATCCAGTTTTGGCTATGGGTGGTTTTCTAAAGCTTTACGGAGTAACATAGTTTCAGCAGTTCAAAACCAGGAAGGAGATCAAGGTTTGCAGCAAACTCAATCTTAGGCAGGTACATCTCTATTCATACAGTTCAGAGGAAGCTGTGGGTCATCGACGACGTGCACAGTTTATAATATTTTGTTCGATGATGCATGTATATGGAAGAGCTTTAGTGTCAGATACAGAGGCGGGCAGGTTCAGGTGTTCGAATCTCAGGAGGACTATACCGTCCGCTTGGTTGGGCCAGCCAAAAGTGGAAAAGCTGGACGGAATGGTAGCACGTTTCGGTGGAAGATGGAAGTTGAGGACAGGCAGCCGAGACTTGTAGTAAGACTCGTCGTCAGATACTTTGGTCTTGATTGTGTCATTAACATCGACAGGTTCCTAGTGATGCAGGAGATGCTACGCATAGCAGCTAATATCGACATGACGGTCGAGGAGCTGGAGACGAAGAAAGATGTAATGCAGTTCGGAGGATCGGGGATCAGTGGTAAGGAGGAGGAGGAACTTTGTCGCGAGGCGACATATATGGAGTCCAGTTGAGGAGCCATAGGGTCAACACCCTCTCGTCAAACTGGAGGGGGGGATTGTTAGAGTCCAGTCTGGATTTGCTAACAGCATATTTGTGGAATCCAAATTTTATTAAATAATTGATTAGATTATATTTGGATGTCCATAATTAGTGCTGGGTTATTTTAGATGTAATAGTATTCTTATTTTAGGGTTCATATTTAGGAGATACTATTTTAATCTAAAATAGGATATTGATGGAGATATAATAGAATTCCTATTTTATTCCTATTTAGAAAATCCTATTATGACCTAAAATATGATTTTTTTCTTCATCCTATTAGGGTTGAGATTCGATGTGCTCATTCATAGGGAATCTAAAAAAATTCGTACTTTGCTCTTAGTATTTTGACATACAAGACAGAAGGAAGAAAGGATCTAATCGAGGAGTCGTCAACTTCGGTAGGGAGATTGCTACGGGCTGGTGAGCGATTTCAATTATCGGTAAGTTTTTCTTGTGCGTGGTGACGGGATTGAACCTATTAGGACAAAGGATTCAACATTATTTTTGTCAATCTTTTAATTTCATCTGAGTTATAGAGATTAGTATTTGTCCAGGTGATATAGTTGTAGAAGCATAGAAAATTATGCACCCAAAGGCCAAGTTCTTATACGCCACAAAAATAGTATACTCCAGAGGCACAAAGCAATGTCGACGCATCATAAAAAGATATTAAATGAAAGCGCATGAAAAAAAGGATTTTTTAATGATTATAAAAATATATTATATGGCTTTTTCAATACATAGAAAGTCTAATATAGCCTAGTCTAAACTCTACGGATAGGCGTATCACTTTGACGTCTCAGTATTGGCACATCTCTTCCTCGTCATGAGCAAATCACTTCCTCGTCTCAGCACAGGGGCATCACCTACCACTTTGTGGTTCTTCCAACATAACAAGGGTTGGGCACGTCAACCACAAACCCTGTATTCAACTTGACATTTGACATCGTCATGAAAAAGAACATGGCCAGTAAAGTGCACGAGTATGAACTGCTCTGTCCATAGCTAACTCGGCGTATATCAGTCTTATGAAGGAGTTCATCAAAATCAAAGCTTATGAAGGAGTTCATCATCAAAATCAAAGCTTATTTAAACGAAGAGATCCATAACCCACAGCATGCCAACTCGCCAAAGAGGAGGATCGATCAAGTTCATTCTCGATGAGAAGCTGGGTAAAATAAGAACGAGCAAACTCTCTTCACCACAAACACTTCTATTTATAGGCCAGGACAGAATCTAGGCCATGCATCATGTGGTGGTTGATCCGACATTAATGCAATGAACCTAGCATTAATGATAATGTATCTGCCATCTCGATTTTAACCAAGTCAAAGTTATTTATTTCGAACTTCGAAATGCTCAACAAGGTTGACCTAAGGTTGACCTAAGGTTGAGCATTCCAAACGCTGCACAATTCAATTTGAAAATAACCACTTTGATCCATATTGACAACAAAACATTGAAATGTAATATAAAGTACCATTCTCCATTTCATTGTCTCAAAATAGGGTACATCAACATCTCACAGATATAGAGTACTTTAGCTAGCTACATTACATTATCTCAAAATAGAGTACTTTAGCTACCATTATACATTCATTTCATTATATACATCTTCTCAAAATATATAAAGTATCCAATATAGAGAGTACACTTTAAAAAATTTATATCGGAATCCCATAATGTGAAACTCCTGATCTTCTGATCTTCTTCCAACTAATATGCACCTAAAAAATTCATATCAGAATCCCACAATTCAGAAAAGAAAGAGTAGCTCTAGAAAATTTATATCAAAATCCCATAAATTTAGCTATGCAGAATAAAAACTATAAGAAAATAAAATTGATAATATTACCATTTTATTGTAAATATTCAAAAATGAAGCATTCACATCTAACTATGCAACATCAAAGACTAATGTATGACAGTTCGTTACCTGTTCAGTTGAGATACTAGAAGCCTTCCTAAATCCCATGACTAGTTTCCCTTCCGGATCTATCCGACTAAATGTTACTGCAAACACACATTCCTTGTTAGTTCTAGTTAGAGGGAAATCATTCTCTTATACCAGTCAACAAAAATATATTGTCTGATAGAATTCATCATGGTACAAGCAGAATAACCCGGTGATCACAGAAGAAGAAACACAATTGACTGATAAGATGGGGTTTTCGAAATATTTCCAATTTATATCATGTACCAGAAGGAAACAGTCTGAGCGAGAGAAAAACAGTATTACTGCAACCTGCAAGCAGTATTCAATCTGCTTAGGGATGGCATTAAAGTTGAAAAGAAACAGAAGAATGCAGACAAAATGTAAAGAATCAAACTAGAATATAAACAATAGGAATGTTAAGTCCCCAAACCAATTCTTCAACATGTCAAAGGTATATGCAGCACCACTTCTTCAACATGCCAGAAGTATGTGAAATTGATGAAAGAATATAAAAGGTAAAGCAGTAATAAAAAATACAAACCCACTTCACTGAGGACATAAATTGTAGAAGGCGCAATAACAACAATAAAGCCATTTTCCCAAATTTTTGGGGATAATTGTAGAAGGCAATGGTAAAATATAGAATAAATCAACCAACTGTGAAAATAGAAGATTATAACAAATTGGAAGCTGAGGCATGGAAATTGGTAAACTAACTGCTACAATTTTTAAAGGAAGAGGGAGAGGAGAAAGAGAGGAGGGGGAGGGGAGATCTAAAGATGTACCTGTGTCACCTGCATGTAATTGTATTGATTGAATGCATGGAGTAACCCCCTCCAAAACATACATCCTGCTATTATTATTTGGCCAAAACCGAAACTGAAATATCCATTCCTTGCCACCAGCATCTTGTACTGTTAAAGAAAGTCCTTCTGGATGAGAAATTGCTGGGACGTATGCCTGTTTGTGATAGCCATCCATTTTCAAAGCATTTTACTATAATCAACAATCTCCTACTTAAGATCAGCTTCTACAAAAATGATGCATTATAAATGACAAACTTTCATAACAACATAAAAGCGTAAGAAAAAAGAAAGCAAGAGCTACAAAGCCATTGTTTCAGTTGTTTAAGATGAATGAAGCATTGATTTGGGACCATATGGGAGTTAAAATGAAAAACGTAAACTATAAGATGACAAATACATTTCATGCAATGGACATTCTTCAATTTCAGATTTAAAAATCTAGTGTAATTAATTCTTAAATTTGTCAATCAAGTTTAAAGTTCAATCAACAAGGGCCACCATAGGTTCTGTTGGCACTTTGTGAATGGTGGAACAACAAAAAGATAGATACGTTTGCACAAAGCCACAGAAAAATTATGTATCTGTAATATAATTAATCAAAGCTCATTCCCATAGTTTCTGTTGACATATGTATTGGACGCAAATACAGTTTAAAGAGGCAAGCATAAATTTTTACATTACACAACTGCTTGATACACTGACCAACGAGCTTCAGTAATGGAGAATATAAAACATAGACTTTTGGCTAATCATTTGGGAATCAATTATTGACACTCTCAATCTCAAATGTTCATACAACATTTTGTAATGGTTCAGGTATATGGATGTGGAGATTGGGGTGGGTTTTCGCCTTGGAATCATAATCTAATGAATATCTGTGAAAGAGACAAAGTATTAACGTTTAAATAGTTCAAGACAGACACCCCCCTCCCCCTCCAAAAAAACTACTCACTTTTTTCACTTTCTGATAGCTATATAAGACATAGAAGCGGGATGTACAAACATATTTAAACAAAATCATGTTGATTGGCATAAGTACAGAAACCAAAGAAAAAGGTTAGGATGAAAAGGCAACGCTTTAATGTACTCACTTTAAATAAATCGTCCTCTCTAACAACAGCAAATGGTATAATTTTGGCCCTAAATCTAGATGCCATCCTGACAAATTCTGGTTGTTCTGGCCGAAATAGTTTGTATTCCTCGTCCTAGATGGGAAGACATGTCAATTAAATAAGCTAAATGGAAAACAGTTTCAATTTATAAACACAGGTAAATCACCTAGCACCATATGCACTACCAATTTAGACAACTTAGAATGATTCATCCTTCTCATATATCATTATCATTTGCATATATGAACGATTATTAACATAACTTAATTTCTTCCTAAACTTGCAAAAAAATTATATGCTTCAATCTGGAATAGATATCACGGGTTGAATGTGATAATAAGAAGGATGATGAGAACTCAAAAACAAGATTGTCTAAGAAACCAAATTCATGAACATCAGTGCAACCCAACAAATTTATGATCAAGCATCTGTTACGTTGGTTTGCATAGGCCCATGATATCCATCTTACAGTCCTTGATGAGCGAGGGCTACGCTATTGTATATACTATACTACTCTAAAGTTGAAATATTATACATTAATGGTGGCAAATTTCATCCTATGTTATAACACATATTAACAATTAGTGTTTTGCCCACACAATGCTGCAGGATATTATGTCATATCTCATTTCGTTAGCAGAAACACTGACCCTAGTAATAATATGGTAAAGCTTGTTACTTTTCCAAAAAGAAACAATAGTTTTAGTTTATTTTATAATTTGAAAGCTATATAGTTGTACATTGTTATTTGTTCACTAAATATGTTATTTGTAATGTGGTCATGAATGTCAACATCTGAATGTCCATTACTTATTTAAAATAGTAGAAATAAATAATTTTGGTCCCACTGCAGTTATTTTTTCTTTATTTTTAATAAACTTACACTTGTGAGACTTATCGTAGCCTGAATTAGAAGTCATCATGAAAGAATAAGTAAAAGATGGAAACTTTCTAGCAAAATAAACTTCTCGAAGCACGATAAGCTTAAACCAATCGGTTGTGCATTTAACTCACCACAACGGAAGTCTTCCTAGCACAACCCATACACTCGACTCCTCCGGCATCTAGAAGGAGATAGCCCGACAAGGATACAATGCACCCATAATGAAGCCTCTGCAACAAGAAATAACATGTAAAAGATGGAAACTTTCGAGTTCGTAACTCCAATTCCAATCTCAGTTTCTGACCTTCTCGCACAGTTCACACTTCCTCCACCCAGCTGTATCCGAGTGGAAAGCCTCACAAAAATTCCCTTGTTCGTACACATGACTATGACATAAAATGCATAGAAATAACATAAAATGAACAAACGTAAACTCACTCCAGATTAATCAAGAATCAAATATTTAGCGTAAAATCCCTAAATACTCCCTAAAAGCTATGAATTTGAGACTCGGATCGGGCGATCTACCAAAATTTTCACATAAAAAGAAGAGGAGAATGAGCAAGAGAGAGAGAGAGAGCATACAAGCAGTGTTCGCAAAGGTCGGCATGATCGCCGGAGCGAAGGCGCCAGCCCTTTCGGCAGGGCGGCTTCGATTTCGGCTTCGAGTTCGCGAAACCGGCCATAGCCGTCCTGCAGGCGAGGGCGGCAAAGACGCTACCCCAGGCGCCCACGCCAATGCCGACGATCTTGAGCAGGTCGCCCGCCGGCTTGCCGAATAGGCCACGGAGCTCGTCGAGCTTAGCTTCAGCTACCCCTGGGTTACCGGAGCTACGGAGGGATCCGGAAGAAACCCTAGTATATAGATTCTCCCATAGGAATACATCGATCAGAAAAACCTAATTTTCGAAGAGAAACCCTAATTTGAGAAAAATGAGAGAGATGGACAAACCCTAATTTTGGCAAGTACGCCCTTCTTCTCGAGCGTGCGAGTGACGAGAGTCTCCAAATCCATCATCTCTCGGCGAGTTGGGGAGTTGGGGAGCGGGGGGATAAGGAGAAGGAAAAGGAGAAGGAGAAAGAGAGAGGATAAGGGCTGGGTTTTTTCTTAAGTGCAGGAGAAGTGCGGGGGAGTGGAGGTTTTAACTTAAATTTTGGTGCTCTTTTTATGACGCTCGTATGACTGAAAGACTATCAATAACGTTTATATTGGACACCGTCATAGAATGGGGTCTTGCTGAACTTTGATGATGGTTCTTTATCAGCCGTCATAAAATCCACTTATCAAGCGTCATTAATAGGTCTTTTTGTTGTAGTGAAAGCTTTTCACTCATCAAGTATTTAATGCTTAAGTCAAATGTCAGCACGCACGTGTCTCAAAAACCGAACAATTGATAATTTTCACATAAAAAAAAGAGACGCCGACGTCAGCATAATTATTACTTGTTTTGTCGATTACAGTTGTGCTTCGCCACGTGGACGACTAATTTCTTGGATGCGCCCTAAAGCCATGCGCCCATATTTGCATGTTCCTAAACTTGTTATTGATCCCCAAAAGTCATACGCCAGGTCTCCTCTAAAATAACGTATAGGCAACTCTAGAGAGGGGTGAATAGAGTTTGTGTCGATAATCACCAAATAAAAATTAACTCTATATCACCTCCACAAAACAACTATCAAGATAGTAAATAAATCAGAGAGAAATACGGAAGTAAATAAAGATCAGTAGAGCATACACAAACACAACAGTTTTAACCTGGTTTTTCTCGTGGAGGACTAGTCCAGGCCTGAGAACTCTAGCTCAGGATTGAAATCCACTATTTGTGAAATAGTGTACAATCACGTGCTTTTACTCAGAAGAGCACGCTAACTTCTTACAGATTCGCAAGTGGCGAAACTTGGAATTGTCCAAATGACTTTGCTTTTCAACTCTTGCACAAAAACTTCTAGCTGAATCGCACTTGAGCACCTTGGGGCTTAGGAAGTTTTGTGGCTAGTAGATTGGAAGAGTAAGGCTTAGGCAGTATAAGGCTTAGATGATTGAGAGTGAGAGATAGAAAGATGATGAAGAGATGATTGAAAATGGTTGAAATCATGCCCTATATATACTAGTCTATAAGGCAGAATTCGGCCAAAATTCTATCCTCCAAATTAAAAAATATGGCCGTTGTACCAGCTAGCAATTGGTAACCCTAAAAATCAGTTCTTGGAAATCAGGGGATAGAGTTCGGCCCGAACTCTGCCTCCTAGGTAGCAGAATGGCCTTTGGGCTTTGTGGAGCTTTGGGCTTGGTTCAAGAATTTGTCTGTTTGTATGGTAGAGCTTGGAGAGATATGTCTAGGGGTTGAGATGACTCAGTGCGACTCAACGTACACATTCTCCTAGACTCAATAAATTGAAGATTACAGACTTGGAACAAATAGAAAAACCAAGAGCCCTTTTATGACGCCTTTCTTCTGATATTTGAGCAGTCCTGAAGACATCTTTTTCCTTGACAGCAGTCGTCCAAAGATAAAACCAAGGCCCCAGATAGGTCGCTAGGCGGTTCAGAGAAATCTCTTTGTATGACGCCATCTTTGGTCCATCATTAATTCTTCATTGCCTATGTCCTGGTTTGATTATGTTTGATCATGCTTACTTCATGTCTACAAATACATGTTAGGCCAGTAAAATATATTGCAGTACGATACAAGCATAGCAATATAATATAGGACAATTAGGACAATGCTAAGTTTAAGTAGCAACATGATAGTGAATATATGAATATTAGTGACATCATTATGTGAAACTTAACTGATTAGCCATATTCAAAAACATGATGTAATCATTGGGCCAACATCCTCTTGCGTCAAATCTTCCAGCACATCAAATCTACTTTCTCTCATCAAATTAAGATCTTTGAAGCAATCTGCATGTTCCACGTGTCATTGACTCAGTTATGATCCGGAATCAGTGCCAACCATCCAAGATCTAGGCAACAAACGAATCTCAATAACTTTCATGTCTCAGCTTATTCGTAGCCCAATAGTACAGTTACACCAAATTCAGTTTTAGCTCCGCGAGCACAGCGCCCCTGCTGTCACGACCCGCACCCATTTTTTTTTTAAACGGATACGAGATGTGTCCAAGCCAGCCTACGCCGCAGTGTCGGCGGTAGAACGCTGTCACGACCATGAAGATCAAATCACAACAATGCTCATTCACATAATTAATTTAACTTACAATGATTACAAGGTTTACATTTGTAGAAAAATATAAACTTGTACAAATAAAGGAATGACTACAACTCAACTATCTAGCTAGTCTCTAGGCTTTTGTCTGCAAGTATCCCCGTCACTCCCAAGCTAAGAAAATCCACGGCTAACCTGAAAATGTTGGTTTCCAGTCAGGAATGGAACGAGCACAATCCACTGAATGCAATTTCAAATAAAGAAAATGACTATAAACAAAGGTTAGACACCAATCATGAGTTTTGAAAATAACAGTAAAGCCATAAGAAAAATCAATAGTAATAAATAGACCAATATACTTTCCACCATTAGAAGTACCTTTGATATGTGATCGGTCTCGGGACAATTATGCGACACGGTCTACACGGTCTAAAGTTACACGGTCTACAGTTACACGGTCTACAATTACACGGTCTACAGTTACACGGTCTACAGTTACACGGTCTACAAAAATATAGCAATAAAGAAGCACTGTCTACAGAATAATAATCACTAACTACACAGTTTAAATGCAGTAAATAAAGCACTGTCTACACTGTCTACAAGAAATAAATAAACACTGTCTACACGGTCTACAAGAAATAAATAATGTCTACACGGTCTACAAGAAATAAATAAACACTGTCTACACGGTCTACAAGAAATAAATAATGTCTACACGGTCTACAAGAAATAAATGCAACACGGTCTACACGGTCTACACGGTCTAAGGTCAGATCACACATCCTTGGTACTTCTCATTTCCGACTCAACAATTTATAATAGAAAATAATCACATAACCAATGACTAATCAATGAAATATAGTAAAGATCAATATCGAAATGCAGACAATAAACTGTACTCGCCTGTGGTCCTGTGCTGGTGAAACCGATGATCCAAATCACTCAATATGCCACAATAGTCAAAACCCGTACAACAGTCTCCGGAAGCTGAAATAGACAATACCATTGATCTCAGAATAGTCCAATTAGCTAGGATTGCCTATCCTTAAGTCCAATTCTGGACACAGGGGCAAAACGGTAATTTCGGGCCAAAACGATGTCCGCCGTTGGACCCGCTTTGCACCGAAAAGCGTGCCAGAGTCAACGGTCTCTAAAGTCGTCAAACTACATGTCTACGGATCCAGTTTTTCGATACGAACCCAACCGTATGTCCAAAGTTGGATTCCGGCGGGCCGTGCACAAAATCGCCCGTTGAGTGGGACCGTGGGGCCCGCAAAACGACGTCGATTTTAACTGTCTCAGAATTGGACCAAACTTGGCATACAGGACCAAAAAAATGATACGATTCTGTTGGCGCAAGTTTCGTCTCGATCCGATGAGCGTGCACAAAGTAATTGGGAAATTTACAAAGTGCACGATACAGTGAATTTCGACGGATACGCATCAAATTCGTCGCGCACACGCGACCAATTTGAATTCCGATAAAGCCCACACGACCACGAAGCCGTTACGCAGCTTTCGATGCTTTCGGTTCGCGACCACGTCGTCCCGATTGGCGTGACGCACGTCGTGTGGAACAATTTTCAAGTTTTCAAAACAGATTTTTGTCCAAGTTCGGGGTTCGATTTCTCGACACACAGTTATCCAAATTGGTTTATGTAAAAAGGGTTTTCTAGCCCTATATCTTATCTAAAAATTTGTTCAAATAGATTTCTGAAAAAGTTCATGGGTTAACGGCAATCCGCCTCCCAACTTGGGAGTTTGGACTGATTCGTGCTCTGCTTGTAAGCAGGTTTTTTCCTCGACTTTGAGTCGATTTCCTGGATAGCATGGTGCGTCTAGACACGAAGCGTTTGAAGAGAATTAAAGACGTATAGGTTGTCGACGTACCTGCGAAGACGACGCGCAAAACGTTGCGACGAGGCAACGGGAATCGTGCCACGAAGTCGGGTGTTTACTGCGACTGTTACCGCCTGCTGTCCACGCGCGCGCGTGTCCGGCCTGCTCTGGCCGTGTTCGGCGGCGATCCAGGCGGCGCCGCGTGTGTGGTGGTGCGCCCATGCCTGGGGAAGGTGTGGCGCATGGTGGCGGCGTCAGTCGAGGTGTTCGTTAGGGTTTATCGTCGAACTCGAGTATATATACACGATCGTATATATATATATGAACTTTGGGTTTCCACAGAGGGATGGTCTCGGTTTTTGGCTTAGTTGCTGCTGTGAGTCTTGTGGGTTGGGCCAGGCATTGATGGCATGGTTTGGTTCGGCTTTTGCTGGGTTTTGCTTACTCGGATTTGCATACTGCTGTGGACTTGAGGTCCACAGCTGCTACTTCTTTCTTATTCTTATTAATATATATATACACATATTAATATATACAATTATCCATATATATATATATATATATACATATAAATATACTCAAATACCTATATATATATACATATAAATATATACAAATATCCATATATATCCGTATACACATATTTTCATCTACCTATTTATTTATACGTACACACACATATATATGTAATTATATATATACACGTGCACACATATTTATATAATATTATATATTTATATATACGTACAAATATACATGCACATATTTTTATAATATATATTTATATACAAATACAAATATACACATGTATATTATATATATATATATATTTATATACATATACCTACATACTCACGTATATCTATATACATTTACATATCTGTCCTCGAATATATATATCTCTATATATATATTTTATATACAAATATATATACCTTATTTACTTACGAATATATTCCTATATATTCATATCCATATTTGCACCTGCCATTTTCTTAATATACCATCTGTCTTCAATTCAATAACCAAGATCTAGTAGGATTGATTATGATCAAGAATATATCAACCTTGTACAAACGTAAAATATACGACAAGCTTACTATAGATGTAAACCATATCCCTTTGTGGCTTTCACCGAAGCCCTAGGTTTCATGGTACTCCTGTCTCCTATAGGAAGACCGTACCAATGTCTGTATTTGACAGAATAATACCTCGAGCTCATGTCGAGTAAGGCCCAGTCATGTCTAAACTTCAAAGTCCCAAACATGTCAAAATGGTTGTACCAAAAATTTACACCGTGTGTGGATTATCTCCATTTAAATCAAGTAAATAATAAAATATTTTCAAAAAAATCCGGGAGGGGAGGCTACAAATCTACCCACCTTAAAAATAATTTCGTCCTCGAAATTCTAATTCGTAACTATGCCATAAAATTCAAGAAGGCAGTCTATCTTAACCTTAATCTCCTTAAATTTTTAATTTCTCAAAATATTTTATAACCTCCTCCAGTCCTTTTGTAACTACATAATCTCTAGGACTTCTACCCACCTTTGGTTATACTACTCTCTCAAAACACAGGTCACAAAACCCTATAATCTTCCAACTAGTTGCTCAACTTCTTCCAATAGATATCTATCGCCTATGGTATCTATAATCCTCGCATATCTATCAAGCAACCCAAAATTCAAATATCAACTAACTTATACTATAACTTCTACTAAATTCTAAACAACACGGTTATCAATCCCCCAAAATAGGAAGGACGATAGTCAATGGTACGAAAGGACGAGGAAGAATAACTGAGAACAGCACGAAGTTTCGAGTGCGGTAGAGGATATCAAATGATACCGATAAAATGGACCTTATGAACCATTGACTTATTAGCTAGATTGGGGCTACTCCGCTCCAATCACTGGCTAACTTCGAAGAGACCCTTCGTTTCTTAGAGAGCTTGCAACCTATGCACCACGAAAATTTCGTTCTCGAAATTAAAACTAAGCACGATTTAATGATAGAACAGAATTTGAGAAATCACGATTGCGATCTATTCCGTGGTTACTTAAACGCACGAGCAAGGAATATAAATACAATACAAAATCGTATCGTGACTTCCAGGTAAATAAAATAATGGTTACGAATAACACCACATTCTAAGAGGTGGAGGCTTCTTAATAGGTGTAGGAACCTATTTCAACTAGTTCGGTTTTAATAGTCCTGCTATAGTGGTATGTATGGATGGGTTTTACTGGATCTTAATGGGTTCTCTATTGGACATCAACGTTGGTTGGGTGAACCTTGGACTTCAATCTATATGGACTGGACAATGTCCCAACGATAAAACTACTTCTACTAGGTTAGGGTAACCTAGAATAGGTTTCCACCCAAGTGGTTGAGGTAGTTGGGCAGTCGGATTGGTTAGATAGGTTATGTAAGCCCTGAAGATGCGTCTCTCGTGACCTTTGTGTTTAATTAGCACATGAGGCCTCAATTGGTTGGCACACTAGTGACATATGCGTAGTAGGCTTCGAGTAGATCGCAACCATATATTGGGCCAATTGAATTGAGTCAAGGCTGAGGCTCTGGTGGAAGTCAGAAAGTATACCGGGTAGGTACTATGGTAAAGGTTATAGCTAGTCCTTTTGACTTAAAAGTCGCGCTATATAAAAAAAATAGAGTACAAGGGGACGTGTTTGAGTGGGATATGATATACCTAGATGAAGTGGACTTGTCTAGATCTTGGGTATGAAATTTGTTGGAAGACAACAGCTGGTCACGTGCTCCGAATATCAATGACACGGCCGGGGACACTAAACGATCTAAATGGAAAGTGGGAGTCTCTGGAGCACTAATTATCATCCTAATGGGAGTTATTCTAATCACTCGGTAATCCTGGTATATCCTAAAATTTTAGAAGGCTTACAGTCTACCTACCTTAGAAGCTAAGACATGGGTTTTGGAATAATGTGGTTAGAAGTATTCCAAAGTCCAGATATTGTACCTCGGCTCTTGTTAATAAAGGATGAGGTACGGCGTAACGGAATACGGTAGATCTAAGTCAAGTCAAGGATCGTCCCTCAATAAATGGAAAACGAGTGTATGCAATAACACATGGTCGATAACATAGAGGAACATACCTATCTATAGTGTATCGACGGGGTAACCAGCTCCAAGGCATGTCCTATGAAGAGATTTCTAACAACTGAGTCGTGAATCTCTAGTTGTGCCAAACCTGTCAGACTATTGTCATAAGGGTTATAGTGGTATGGGCTGTAGTGATCATGCGTCGTTGTTGACAACTGGTATATCACAATTTGATAGGATATTTAATCTATGGTATTAGCTAAACAAGTGACTGTGGTGTTCCAACACTAGTTAGGTCTTAATATCAAACATTTACATAACTAGAGTAATATTTGTTGGAAACCAATCTCGGGAGGAGCGTCACGGTAAATGATCACCCTATTGTCCTCTCATCTCATGTCTAACTGTGGCCTTCGGTCGAGGAAGGGTTGGTTCAAGGCTTAAGGGTTGCTAGTTAAGGCAAGCTTCCAGCAAATAATTAGAGACTCGCAACCTTTGGTCTCTAAAGAATAGGTAGTCTCCTAGGTAGGCATTTCGACTAAAGGTAAAACCCTAATCTTTCTTAAATTCAGATGGCTTGAAAGTCCCGATAACGGTTTGGGGTCGAGAGGAGAACGAGTAACTCGATCACATGGCTGGCTGACAATAACTACCCTTGTGTATACAACTTCCATAGCCATGGGGATACGCGGTATCTCCCTACCATCACGAGCTTTCGTCTTTCCAAATCGGTGAAGGACAAAAACAATAAAGAATTCAAGGAAGTTGTTACTGAATACAATTTTCGTGATTCAAGGACGAACATATAATTCAAGAGGAATTACCAAGCAGTTGCGGATGAGGTCATAGATACCTATATATCTCCATCCACGTAGTGTAATTAAACGAAGAGCGAACCAAATGCATCATGGTTGATCAGACCATAATATACTGATTCTGATTAGACAATAAGTTAGCAGGCGTCCCCACTAAACATATGTCTCGAATCAAGCTCGAGAACAGAGTGAGCTTGCAAAACTAGGCTGTAATAGCAGAGTTGGTTAAGATAGTCAAATTACAAGTATACCAGATTTTTTGAAAGAAGCCACAAGTAGTTCGAGTTTAGAGAGAATCAAAACTGACATGGTGTTCTTGCGTATACAATCATCCTACTATATTCTTATCCATAAAGCCTTGGTCAATCAATGGGTTATGGACTTCTAAATTCCATATTCCAGGTAAACCTATTAGTGCCAGTCAATTATCTCGACAATAGATCACAAGGTCCATGGAATGCTAGGTCGGGAGACACGCTACCCAATCTCACAGAATTTCCAATAGCTTCGGGTCTTATAGAACATACAGGGCACTGTCCTATCCTTTATGGTATCCCAAACTTGTAATCATGTTTGAAGTCATTCCACCGCGGGTCACGCCTCGCCCGTATACTCTGGCTGTGGTAAACCCTTTGGTTTCGTAACTCAACATGATATAAAATCGAACACTTCTTAACTCTATCCAATATTGGCTCAAGGGTATCTACGATCAAGAGAGGACCACTAGCCATAGTTTTGGCAATATCCCATCACCTATATTTTCTTAAACCAATTTCACTTCTAGGGGTTGGGTCTCGCCAGTGCGCTGCTGGCTGCAGTGAATCCATGGTCTCTAAAATTCGAATAAATGGCGGCAGTGCGCTGCTGTCCTGCCCTTATGAGTTAACTAATATTCTTTTAACTATATCTGTAAATCTTCATGGGCTTCTATAGATTCAACAAGTGGCCTATGAAATAAAGCGTAAGCATTTGTCCTATCAGTCACAACCCTTAAGATAAAAGATTGCACAGGGGGAATTAACTGAGGACAAAAAGAAATACAAACATTCTAACTATTCCATGTGTACTCAATCCTTTAGGGAAACACTTGAATCGAAACTAACGTGAGGTTCATATAGGGGTAACATAAACAGAAATTATATAAAATAATTATTCATAGGCAAAATAGGAACTAAATAGGCAATTCAGACTAATATATGGGGATGATATCTAAAGAGGCAAAGAGAAGGATTTAATCAATTTATCAGGGTTAGATCATTAATACTAGGAAGCCATGTCTCACCAAGTGAATAATCTATCCGCATTGGATCTTATCGTCATATCGAGAGATAATAGTGTACCTACGGGGATCTGACAAACAATCAACCTTAATAACTTTCATCCTAAATTGCATGGCCTAGACTACCCATCGGCAAATTTGTATAAGGGACTCCTAGTCCTAGTCATTCTCTTAAATTAAATTAATCCTTGTTCGTGAATGAGCATATTCTAGTCGCAGGCTCGCAATAGTACAACTAATCTTAAGTACCATTACGAGTTCGCATGATTTGCGAAAACAGACCTACATGGGCCACCACAAAAACTTGTCACGACCCGCACCCATTTTTTTTTTTAAACGGATACGAGATGTGTCCAAGCCAGCCTACGCCGCAGTGTCGGCGGTAGAACGCTGTCACGGCCTTGAAGATCAAATCACAACAATGCTCATTCACATAATTAATTTAACTTACAATGATTACAAGGTTTACATTTGTAGAAAAATATAAACTTGTACAAATAAAGGAATGACTACAACTCAACTATCTAGCTAGTCTCTAGGCTTTTGTCTGCAAGTATCCCCGTCACTCCCAAGCTAAGAAAATCCACGGCTAACCTGAAAATGTTGGTTTCCAGTCAGGAATGGAACGAGCACAATCCACTGAATGCAATTTCAAATAAAGAAAATGACTATAAACAAAGGTTAGACACCAATCATGAGTTTTGAAAATAACAGTAAAGCCATAAGAAAAATCAATAGTAATAAATAGACCAATATACTTTCCACCATTAGAAGTACCTTTGATATGTGATCGGTCTCGGGACAATTATGCGACACGGTCTACACGGTCTAAAGTTACACGGTCTACAGTTACACGGTCTACAATTACACGGTCTACAGTTACACGGTCTACAGTTACACGGTCTACAAAAATATAGCAATAAAGAAGCACTGTCTACAGAATAATAATCACTAACTACACAGTTTAAATGCAGTAAATAAAGCACTGTCTACACTGTCTACAAGAAATAAATAAACACTGTCTACACGGTCTACAAGAAATAAATAATGTCTACACGGTCTACAAGAAATAAATAAACACTGTCTACACGGTCTACAAGAAATAAATAATGTCTACACGGTCTACAAGAAATAAATGCAACACGGTCTACACGGTCTAAGGTCAGATCACACATCCTTGGTACTTCTCATTTCCGACTCAACAATTTATAATAGAAAATAATCACATAACCAATGACTAATTAATGAAATATAGTAAAGATCAATATCGAAATGCAGACAATAAACTGTACTCGCCTGTGGTCCTGTGCTGGTGAAACCGATGATCCAAATCACTCAATATGCCACAATAGTCAAAACCCGTACAACAGTCTCCGGAAGCTGAAATAGACAATACCATTGATCTCAGA
>JANAVB010044240.1:0-41109 GCA_029216955.1 Iris pallida
CGAAGGAGTGAGTGGTAATTCTTTGACTCCATTGACGATCTAACGACGATCTCGAACTCTCTGAATGTCTGAGTTGCTCTGGAACGGGCAGGGACTTGAAGAGGATTGGAACTCTTAAAAGTGCTATGGATGCCGAAGTGGTTGAAAAAGTTGAAGAACCAAAGCTGAAGTCGAAGAGCTTGAATGAAGGAATGATCCTTCTATTTATAGATAGCAGAATGATCTGCTTATGTACACATGGAGGTTTTGTACGTAGGGACACCACGTGTCTGTCTTTGTTGGGCACATGGACGATGCACCGGGGAGCTGGAACTGAATATGTTTGGACTGCACTGTTGGGCTTCGGAGGATCTAACATGTGGCAGTTGCTGAGATTCGGTTGTTGCTGAAATCTTGGATGGTTGGCACCCATTCGTAAGTAGAACTGAGTCAATAACACGTGGCACGTGCTCATTACTCGAAGATCTCTGCTGGTTGATTTGAGTGGATGCGCCTAGGATCTGGCGCATAAGGAGACTTGGCTTTTGACAAGAACAAGTCTGGGCGCATGGCTTTTGAGGTACATGCAGAGTTTGAGCGCATGACTGCAGGGGCACATGCAAGTCATCAGTTGGCCATGTGGCAGAGCATAGCCATAACCGACAAAAGAGTGATGATTGCGTCTCTTCGCCTTCTGCAAAAAAGCTGACTGCTCAGATTTTGAGATGCGTGTTGCTGCCATTTCAGTCACTTTAGCATTAAATGCTTTGATGGACGGAGAGCTTTAAGTGGACGCATTAGATGTGCAACGCATGGAGCTGACGAGCACATAAGCTGCATGGCGCATCTGCTTTGGTTAGCTTTGTTGAGTCTTTCGAGGCATTGATAACTCTTTGACTTAGCTGAGTTTGAGATGCCAGATTCATCGTCATTAGTGCAAGTTCATTGTACTGACTTCGAAGAAGTTGTCATTCGGCGTATGGGTTTGATTTGCCCTGGCCTATAAATAGCAGTGTAGAGAGTTTGTTCATTCTTTTCATCCAAACTTCTTATTTGAGATGAACTCGACCGATCCTCCTTATTGGCAAGATGTTGCACTGCGGATTGTGCATCTCCTCGTTCAAAGAAGCTTTGATTTTGATGACGAACTCTTTCAGAAGACTGAGATGCGCCGGGAGAGCTATGGACACAACACTTATGTTCGAACCCCTTATCGACAGTGTTCTTCTACGAGATGGCGTTGGGTGCCTGTTGCATCCAAAGATCGAGGTCGTCGTGTCCTAACTTTAGTTATGCTGGAAGAGCCACCGGATTTCGATTAATTGTCAACCCGCCTTCTGCTCAATAAATGCTTTATTAGTCGAAGCACTCGTACGTTTGACGAGAAAGTAATTCGCTCTGATGAGGAAGGGTAATGCGCCTGGACTGAGACACCATATTGATGCGCCTAGCTGAGTTGATGCGCCTAGTTGTAGAGTTTAGGCTTCTTCGTAAATAGACTTTTTATTGTAATTATTTAGCAATGTAATAGATTTTTATATTAAATAAAAAATCTACTCTTTATGTGTTTTTTTATCTTTGCTGTCTTTAAATGATGCGCTGACATTTATCCTGAGTCTTCTGCGCATGATGTTTGTGGCGCATAGACACTTTGGTCTTCAGATGCGCTGAAATTCTATACTTCTACAAGATAGCCTTCAAAGTTTTTAAAACTTTTTCCCAAGTTTTGGAATACTTTGAACCGAGAAGCTTGGGTAGTAGATATTTTTGGGCGCATGGCCGTTCTGCGCATGGCTGAGTTGGAGCATACTTTTCTCGATTTAAATGAAAGAAGATAGCTCCTCGAATTCTGAGTGATTAATGATGATCTCTTTTGGGAGATATGCAGCCGTCAGTTTCACGAGACCCGAAGAGATGCTGACGTTATATTTCTATCGGTTCACGCGCGGCTTAGACCTATAAATAGCGTCTGTGGAGAGAGAAGAACTTAGAGCTTTTTCAAAAACTCTAGCTTTTGAGAAATGGCCCCCAAAACTCTTCGTGGCGCTGCTGGCCGAGACAGAGGCAAAGGCAAGAAGCTTGCGGAGGCCGACACCGAGGAACCCCGAGTCGTCGACATGACGCACGCCGACGTGCGTCCTGAAGTTGTCGGTGGGTGGTCTGCTGCCTGGGAGTTTATCGAAAACACACAGATACTTTGTTGCACGATTTTGGACGCATGGGTAGGTAACCATCTTGGATCATGCGCCAAACCACTCTGCTGAAACGCATGGGTATGGTTTGTATGAACCATACCCTAAAGATACGCCTAAGCTTTCCGTGCTGACGCGTATGGACTTTGGTCCTGATGATGCGTTGAAGCTTTCCTATGCTGACGTACATGGACTTTGGTCCTGATGATGCGCTGAAGCTTTCTGTGCTGACGTGCATGGACTTTGGTCATGATGATGCGCCGAAGCTTTTCCTTCCAACGCGCCTGGACTTTGGTCTCGAGGATGCGCCACGATGGAACTTAGTAAGTGCGCATGGACTTTTTTGTCTTGATGATGCGCCGCGACTTTGATGCACAACAGCTTACATGTGCCGATGCTAACACTGCACATATCTTTCGACTTTTTCTAACATAACAAGGCTACTATTTTCTTTTTTCTCTTCTGCAGTGTCTATGGTGAGACCGAAAGCTGAGGTCGTCGTTAAAGAGGAGATGCCGTCTCCCTTTGTCAAAGAGGAATTGATGACCATTAAGGAGGAAATATTTCCAAAAATCGAAGTCACTGTCAAGGAGGAACCGACCCCAGAAGGAAGTAGCACCGGGAGCTCCAGTCACCCGGCTCCTGCAGAGGACCTCAATCAGTTGGAGAATTCATATGCGCGGTAGCTGAGGGAGTGGTATATGCTCCAACGTAACCATTTGCTATAAATTTGGGGTTTCATCGACTTCTTTGTAGTCGCCATTCTCGGGGAAATGAATAAACTTTCTCCAATGTTTCTTGCTTGTATTTCGATGCTTTTCCGTTTAAGATGTAGTTGTTTCTTTTTGTAAATGTAGTCTTTTTTTTTCCTCTTGATGAAAAAAGAAATAAAAAACTTCTATTGGTTCATTTGTCATGAACTTGTAGTTTTTTGTGGACTTAGCATCTTTGGCGCACCTTGATTTTAGGTACAGATGATAAATTGAGAGAAGGAACCGTCATGTTTACTCAGAGGTAATGTGAACGTGGTAAATAAGGGCTAGTGGTAGAGTTTTCTTACTCAGAGGTGATATAGACATGGTAAGAACGAACTCTATAGGGATACAGAGAACAACTCAGAGGTATTATGGACGTAGATGTTCTATAGGCAGGGTGTAACAACACAAGGGTTGTTTGAATGGGGTGTTTATTCAGAGGTGGACGTGGTAAACACTGATTTTAGCTTCATTTTATTGAGAATGAAGATTAAGCTTTATGAGGATGTAGGAAAAAACTCAGAGGTGATATGGACATGGATAATTTCTACTGGAGATTGATAAAAGAATGTCCCAGAACAGCTGGGTTCCAGAGACATATCATGATAAGGGATATGAATTTAATAGTAAAAATTTATAGATTTTCCTTACTGGGGGATGGAAGTATATGTTGAGGAGCCTCAAGCGTAATACTTCTTTAGGAACTTGTCGTTGATTGGCATCATGAATAAGTCTCTGTTAGGTTTAGCGAGTCGGTAGTCGCCATTAGAGTATACCGTGCCTTTCCACTTGGGTTTGAACTCCCATGGTAACTTGTAGGTCATGCCTTCTAACTGATAGGACGAGATCCCCTAACTAGAAAGTCCTTTAATTGACCTTCTTGTTGAAAGCCTATGAAATGCAAGCCTGATAGAGCTCGATGCGCTGTTGAGCTAAAAGCCATTTTTCGTCCAGCACCTCCAACTCTTGCAATCGACGACGTTGATTGTCTTTCGTCAGCTGGTTTGTAATGGCCACTCATAGTGAGGGAATTTGGATTTCAAGAGGCAGTACTGCTTCGCTCTCATATACCAGGGAGAACGATGTGTTGCCTATTAGAGTCCGTACTGTTGTGCGATAGGCCGAAAGACATTCGTCTAACTTCTCATCCCAGTCGCGTTTATTGGATGACATGACTTTCTTGAGTAGTTTGATAATTGTTTTGTTGAAAGTGTCAGCCAATCCATTTGTTGCCGGATTGTAAGTGGTTGATGCCACGTTCTAGATGCGATTTTTGTCACAGAACCTGCTGAACGCATGACTTAAGAATTATGGACCGTTGTCGCGGATGATCTTCCGGGGTACCCTGAAATGGTAGATGACATAATATTTGATGAAGTTGATCACCTTCAAGCTTTTTGACTCTGATAGAGGTATAGCCTCCGCTCACTTAGAGAAGTAGTCGGTGATTGCTAGAATGAAGCGATGTCCTCTGGATGACGGAGGGGTAATTGGTCCAACTATATCCATACCCCAGGCTTCAAATGGCCAAGTGGCGACCGTTGGGTATAGAAACTCTGAGGGTCGATGGATGAAGTTAGCGTGCAGCTGGCAGACCCGACACTTTTTAGCGTACTCAATAGCATCTGCCATCATGGTAGGCCAGTAATAGCCCATATGTCGGAGTCGGTCCTGTAGCTTGCGACCGGGTTGATGAGCTCCACAGGTATCGTCATGAGCCTCCCGAAGAGCTTTGGCTGCCTTCTTGTTTGACAAGCATCGGAGGAGAAGCCCGTTATAAGAACGACGATACAGTATTTTGGTAGATATGTCATAGTAGAATCGGAGAGAGCATCTTTTGACAGATACAGCTTCCTTCGGGTCGTTTGGTAGGATCCCATAGGCTGCATAATCTATCAATGGAAACCGCTAGTCTCTGATGTTGACGCCGGCGTCTGCAGGCATGGCATAGTTCAGACACATGCACAGGTTATTTTTGGGACACACCAGATCCCGGCCAATCACTGTAACAAAATATTGAGTCCCGAGAGGTGCTGCCAATAAGGCAGCAAGGCCAGCCAGAGCATCTACCTCCAGATTTTGTAGGCGAGGTACATATTCTATGAAGAACTTAGTGAAGGCTGAGATAATGCCCAAGGCTGCTTTATGATAGGGAATCAGGTCCTCGTGGCGGACCTCATATTATTTTCGGACCTGGTTGACGATCAGTTTCGAATCGCCATAGGACTCGAGGCATTCTACCCCTAGCTGTCTTGCTAACTGGAGTCCCATAATGAGGGCATTGTACTCCGCCACATTGTTAGAGCACAGTTCTGTGAGGGAATAGGCACGCTGGATGACTAGCTTGTCTAGAGAGATCAAGACTACCCCCACTCTTGCGATGATCTGACCTTTGGAGCCTATTCTTGAGGCGTCATCGAAGAACATCCGCCAGACAGAGTTCCCTTCAGCAATGTTGGATTGCAGTACTTCATCTGGAATATCTTTATACATTTGGATGACTTTAGGATTGCATGTGCAGCTAAGAAATCAGCCAATGCTTGGCCCTTGACAGCTTTTTATGGGACAAGTACCATATCATATGGTGTCAATAGTATTGCCCACGTAGCTAATCGAGAGTTTAGTGCTCCCGGCTTTGTCATAAGGACCCTGAGTGAATTGACTCAGGAGATGACATGGATCGTCTGACCCGATACGTAATGGTGGGTCTTCTGAATGAAGAATACCAGAGCTAGACATTCTCTCTCGATGGGATTGTACCGGTGTTCGACCCCGATCATTGTACTGCTTAGGTAGTAGATAGCTTGCTCGTAGCCTGCATCATTGTTCTGATCTAGTAGAGCACCGAGAGAATGATCTACTGCGTGGACGTAAAGCATGAAGGGTTTGCCCGCAACCGGTGCTACCAGGACTGGAGGATTTGTGAGATAGGCCTTTATGTCGTCAAACGCCTTCTGACACTCCTCCGTACAGACGTAGGAGACCCCTTTTTCATGAGCTTGGTAAAGGGTTGATATCGTCCGGAAAGATTGTAGGCCTCGAAGCTCTCTCAGGTTCTTCGGAGGGTTCATGTCAAGTATGGCTTTGGTCTTCTCGGGGTCAACATGGATGCCCTTCGTAGTGATAATGAAACCCAAGAATTTGCCGCTTGAAACCCCTAGTAAGGATTTGGTTGGATTCATCTTGAGCTGATGTGCTCGCATTAGATCGAAGATTGTCCTTACATCCTGTAGGTAATCACCTCGTAGATGACTTTTGACAGCGATGTCGTCAACATAATATTTGACTGTCTTGCGAAGATGCTTGCTGAACATGGTGCTCATAGCTAGCTGGTATGTCACACCTGTATTCTTCAAGCCAAAGGACATAACTGTGTAGCAATAAACCCCTTTTGGAGTCCTGAACGACTTGTTCTTCTCGTCCTCCGAAAAAATCTTGATCTGGTTGTAGCCCGAATATTCGTCCATGAAGGACATGCATTCAAAGCCACAAGTGTTGTCGATCATTACGTCTGTGATCGGAAGTAGAAACTCGTCTTTCGGGCAAGCGGAGTTAAGGTCTCTGAAGTCGATGCAAACTCGGATCTTACCGTTCTTCTTAGTGACGGGAACGATGTTGGCCACCCAGTCTGGGTGTTGCTCCTTGCTTTTTATGAGTTTATCCACTTCTTTGTCGATGGCGTCTATGATGTTAGGACGAAAGCATCGTTGTTGCTGCTTAACAGGCTTAGCGTTAGGTAAGATGTTAAGCTTGTGCATTGCGACTTGTGGGTCTAAACCTGGCATGTCTTCATAGCTTCAGGCGAAGACATCGATGCATTCTTTGATAAGTTGAACTAAAGATTCATGATCTTCTCCTGCCAAGCTTTTGCTGATGAATATGGGTTTGGACAAAGATTCCTCCCCCAAGTCGATCTGCTCGACTTATCTTCGGTAGGGGCTCTCGTAGATTGACGCAAAATTCCCATTGTGCACCTAAGCATTGAGCCCAGGGTTCTTTCTCGAAGAACTCTACTATCTGATTGTCATCTTCTTCTTCTGAAGGGTGTATAGATGTCATGTTGACTGACAACACCTTCCTAAAAATTGGGCCGATACTGGTATCAGAATCTCAAATCGAAGCTTCAGATGAGTGATGAGTGAGAGTGTGTAGCCTCCTCTGCTTCTAGACTCTCTAGGGTTGTTAGCGGCGTGACATAGCCTACCCCGGTCGAGTGCGATGGTAATAGTCTTGTAGCTTCTCTTTGGCGGAAGGTCATGATGACGTTCGACTTTGCCAAAGATGATAGGTTTCTCATCCTAGTTCCGGGACGGAACTATATAACAGACTCCTCGGTACGGGACGACTTGATTTACATGATTAACAATCGTTATTTGTGTTTGCAATGACTGTAAGGCATTATCTAGCGTATACATGGCGTTCCAATGTAGAAGACTAGAATAATTCAAAGATAGCCTTTTATTGATAAAATACGGGATCTTGTCCTGTGAAATTACATTATCAAGAGATGGGACGTCAACATTGGCAGATATATATTCCCTCAACTCTTTATCGGTAAGAACCAGAGTAGCCTTGGGAGGTTTTGGGACTTTTAGCCGTATTTTGGCCACCAGAGGGGTTGACATCTTGGCAGGCAGTATTTTTGGAGAGTTCCTCGGGAGTCTGACCCGTATTGCCTCTTGAGCCTGCCCTGGGAGAGCTGCTGGGGCCTTTCTCTGTAGCTTAACTACGAGGGGAGCCGACATTTGGGGAGGTTTCCCCTTGAGCCGCACTTTCAGAGGTGCCTCAGCTAGCGCCTCATGGACTGGTACTTTCCTGTATAGCATAGCCAGGAGAGGAGCCGACACTTGGGGAGGTCTCCCCTTGAGTCGTACCTTCAAAGGAGCTTCAGTTGTTGTTTCAGCCAAGGAGGCTGGTGCTCTCCCATGTAGCTTAACTACGATAGGTGCCGGTGCTTGGGAAGATTTCTCTTCGAGTCGCACCTTCAGAGGAGCGTCAGTCGTCATTTCTGCTTCAGTGTCAGCCTCTGCATCTGCTTCTACTTCATCATCAGCATCGTTGGCTTCATCGTCCAGATGAATTGACTTGTACAGATCAGAATCGGTGAAAAAGGCTTCAATCCCTCTGAAGGGATCGACATCAACAAACTCCATCCTAACTACGCCATTGGTGGACACGTATTTCATGCACTGGTGGAGAGTAGACGGCATCATCATGTATTCATGTACCCATAGCCATCCCAATAGGATGTTATAATTGACGTCCGCGTCCACGACATAACAAGTCACCTCCGTCTGGAGCTCGTCGATATGACATTTAAACCGGATCTTACCCAGCAGTTTGCTCTTACTAGCATTGAAGCCGCTGATTATAGTATTGGATGCAGTCAGGAGATGCATCAGGATCCCCAATATCTAGAGCAGAGTCCGAAGGATAATGCTGAGAGAAGACCCAGGGTCGATCTGGATCCGATCTACCTTGATGGCATCGATATACCCTATATAATAGGGCGGTCTATTATATCGGTTCTTCTTGAGTAGCATGTCTTATTGAGTGAACGTGATATTGGGGATGATTTCCCCCATACTATGGAAGTGCGGACATTCTGTTGGATCTTCTTCAGGCTGCTTGACCTGGCTGATGAATGACTCTGTATCCTTCAGTGCTTCACATAGAGCTTCCCGTATATCTTTGGATAGTCGGCGGAGCTCAAATACTGATAGTCGAGCCGGGGTACTGGCGAGCTGTACCAGTATGTCAAAGTTATAGGGTTTAATCAACCTTCAAGTACTGTTTTTTTGTAGAGGTCTATCAAAACATGCCTCTTTCTGCTTGTGTTTGTCGACTATTGTAGGTTGGGATGAGCCTTCCCCTTGAGCGGCCGCAGTGGTGACAGGAGACATCACTTCGGCCGGAGCCTCCTCTTGCTGAACATTCTGCTGTGAATGCGTCTGTACAAGAAGGGCTCCCCGGGGGAGGAAGTAACCATTCGACAAGACTTGGTTTTCTTGTCCTTGGTTTTGGAGGTATGACGTACCCCCAGTTGAGTCAGTTCCGGAGCTAGATCTGGATGGACCCATAGGATCTCTCTCCGGGATGTCGTGAGCGGTACCAACCCACTCACATTATCACAATTTGGTGGAAGGTTGATTACTTCCATTGTCGCCTTAGGGATGGGGACGACGCTATCTTGAGCTTTAGTTGGTGGTAGGCTCCGAACTGGAGGGACACCATGTTTGCCGAGACTGTCTTCTCCTCATAGTCGAACGAGAGGACATTCACATTGATCATGCATTGTATGTAGTTCTTCAAGATGTAGCAGTATCAGGTCGGGTGCCCTATGAACCGATAGTAGTGACAGTACCTCGGGTCGCCTACCATGTCCACCTTGGATCAGGCAACTTGATCTTGTTACCTTGCTTCACTATCTCGAAGAGCTGTAAGGTATCATTGTCATTGAAGGAGTAGACCTCCTTCTGCCTCGGTGCGGCCGGTAGCTTCTGGGCAGGGTCGAGCATACCTTTCGAGGCATTCACTGTCAGTGCCTGCTTCCCTTTTGGCTCACGTCCATTGTTGTTGTTGTTGGCGGTACGCTTCCCCTTATCTTCAAAGGAAGGGAATCTAACATCTAGAAGGTGGGCATCGCGAGCTTTCATCTCAGCGACTTTGGTACCGATAATGAACGCGGTCCAGTCCGCATATTGGGTGGAGTCGACCCAGAGTTTAATTATTGGCGTCATATTCTTCCGACAAGAATCTATTAGTACGGGCTCAGGGATATCGGAAGGTAGCCTTAAACATGCTTATCGAAAGCGTTCGATATAGGCTCGGACCGTTTCCTTCTCCTTCTGAGTTATCTCCATGAGAGAAGACATAGTCATATCTTTCCGGCCATCGTAGAATCAGGCAAGAAAGAGGTGCTTCAAATCCTCGAAGGAGGATATGCAATTATCAGGGAGGCTGCAATACAAGTCAGAGGCTACCCCTTTCAGCGCCTCGATAAATAGGCTTGTGAGTAGGGCGTTCTCTTTCGGTAGGTGCCCCGTCATGGAGTGGAAGTAGGTCAGGTATTAACGGGGGGACTCCTTCCCATCAAATGCTATCAGTGACTGTGGTTTGTACTTGGAAGGATAAACCACATTATTCCATTCGGGAGGATAGGGTTGTCGGATCCCGATTTTCTAGCGTTCCTCCTGTTTATTTCTTGCCTCAAAACGGTCGCGTAAGTCCCTCACCATCTCAAATAGTTCTTCAGTAGAGCCAGTAGTAGGTGATTGAGGCAAGGTACGATGTTTAGCTCCTAAGGGGGCTGATACTGGGGGCAGAGTGTGATGGACCGTCCCTAAAGATACCTGCTGAGGGGGTTCATTCGATTCTCCATTAGCCCCAGGATTAGGACTGGCAGATATAGGGGCCCATGTCGATGGTTGCGCTGTCAGGGTAATCTGGATCTCATATACGACCTGAGTTAAGGACTGCATGGTAGTGGAGAGGGTTTTAAGGCCATCTTCTAGATTGTTCATGCGATGTACGAGATCTGGAGCTGAAGTGTCTACTTCTTCTTTGTCGCTGTAACGCCCCAGTCCCAAAATACGTAGGACTATGATACGTATACATGCCAGCTACGCATCGAGAGGACTCCAGCCCAGCTCGAATACGTATAAGCTGCCTGGTTTTCTAAAGCAATCTACAAATATCTCAATCCACTGAAGATAAACTCTTGTATAAACCAAGTAAACTAATGCTGGTCAGACATTAGCAAACCGGTTACTACAAGTAACAAGAAAAGATAATATACGATAAAGTGGACCAGACTCTAATGCAATTATCTTGAACAAGCTTCTAATAAAAGATAAAGCTTGTAAAACTAGGCTATACAGCAGCAATGTCAAAGTAATATAATATAGGACAAAATCTAATTACGTAAGAGAATGATAAAACATCAACTAAATATACCTGTAGTCTTGGTGTAGCAATCATCCTCCCTCAGTGTACCATACCTTCATCTAATATCTGGAGAGATCATCAGGTCCTCAGAGGACTAGCAAGACACATAATATACATGCCTACTGTACAGTAAATAACATGCAGAAAGAAGTAGAGAAATGTAAAATAGACAATGATCAATAAGACATCTCAATATCGTAACGCCATGGGACGCTCCCGACCTCGAGACAAAAGGTGAGTCTCTACTACCGTAATGCCATAGGACACTCCTGGTCTTAGAGACGGGATAACAAGTCGATAAGAAGTCTCTAACACCGTAACGCCATTGGACGCTCCCGATCTAGAGATGGAATAACAGGTCGATAAGAAGTCTCTAATATCGTAACGCCATTGGACGCTCCCGATCTAGAGATATCAGGGCTAAAGTCTAATCAATCAATCATGACTACAGGTCAAGTAAAACTCAAGGGCGAAGGTAGAAGACTAGTCAAAATTGTCACAAAATTCGCGTAGAACAATAACGGCATAAGATGACTCAATAAGGAACGTGCACTTAAAAGAAGAAAGTATAAGTAACATAAACATGAATAAAAGATATAAAGTAGAACTAGAAAGAGATAACAATATAGAATATGCATGTAAATACTATAAAGTTTGGCAAGGTGTACTTGCCTGGGTGGTGAGCACTATGGTGATAAAGATTAGACAGGAAAGTAGCCGAGGAACTAAGATCCAAACAAACGTCTCCGGATGCTAAAAATAGTCTATTATCTAATTATAATTAATATTGTACCTATTAGATTTATTTAGTTAAGAGATGGTATAGATCTTCGTATCAGCTTTCCAAAAAACTAAACAGATCGCATTTTAGTGCCCGAATCTCCAGGAATCGCAAAAATATCGAAACATGTTTGTTTTTGGAGAATCCAATACTCAAACAGTTTTACAGAAATCTACATCACAAATTTTTTCTATTAAAATATGTTTTTGAAAAGCTTACCTCGATACATTTCTAACAAAAAAACTGGGACGCGTTTCGAGTCCCGAGCTAAGAGATATGGCCCTTCTAAGTTGCTTTGTCGGGTAAAAAACGTGGCTGACTTTTCTAGCGAATTTGGAGAATATTTTTGGATGAAAAAGAGAAGGTGTGCATGATTTTTAATATAAGAATTATGAGATGCTCATATATTTATATACATATATATATATAATTAAGATAGATATGTATTATTTAATTTAAGTATGATTAGATTGGACATGTTAGAATAAGATAATCTGGATAGTAGTAGGATTACCAATAAGGCTAAATTTGGAATATAATTTGTTTAAATATTATAAACAATGGTCATTATTGAAGGAGGCTTAATTTAAAATCTATGTGCTTCTATTAGATAAGAAGCATATAAGTTTTAAATATTTTATTTAGATTTAATTAAAATACAAAGAAGATTTGCATGAAGGGTTTCCTAATATGGAACTAGTTCGATTTCTAAATATAAATACAATCTAAATCAGAATAAATATTAAATATATATGATTATTAATATATATTAATGCCCAACATGCCTACATAGATTTGGGTTGGACTTTGGGTCAAATATAAACTAATACTAACTAGGATTACACGTAGACACTATCTATAAATAACAACTTTCCAAAATTGAAAACATATTAATATTAATAAAATATATATACAAAATATATATCAACATGAATGTATTTGATAGTACTACATGTTTATTTAGATTTGGATTTGGTTTGGGTCAAGTCGGGGCTAAATTGATACAACCGGGTCTCCTAGAAAGTCATTAATCTAATAATTAAATAAATAAATCATCGGTGGGGGTTAAGTCGCAACTTGGCCTGTTTTTTCTAGTTAGAACACACCTATGGTTCGACCTTCCCTACCATGGGTAATAGACTAGTCAAAGTACATGACTACACAATCCGTGCTAAAATTTCTAATCGATATGTATCTCAAACTTAACCATAACTAAAGCCATATATATATATATATATAATATAATATTAGACTATTATAAATATAATCATATACACAAAATTTTATTTAAATCTAATTGACTGTATAACATCCCAAAATAAATCCACAATAATTATACTGTCATGGCAACCTAACATGGCTTCCTACCATGTGGGGTTGGCTAGGTTAGGGTCTAAATATATTTTCTAATTTAATCGAACTCTAAGAGTCAACCAATAAGTCTCTTGTGCCATTCGCAATTAAATAGCACATGGAGACTCGATTGAGTGACACACTCTTAGCATGTGCGTCGTAGGCTCAAAATGAGTCAAAACCATAATTGGGTCGAATAGTTTTGATCTATGTCGAGTCTCGAACTCACGTGGGAAATTAGGTCTGGAATTATGGTAAATAATATAATTGCCTAAATTAACCCAAAGTTGTACAAAGTGAAAAGAATGCTAGGGGATAAGTTTGGGTGGGACATAATATATCAAGTTAAAGGTCATCATGTCTACTACAAAACTCATGAAGGATGTTTCAAGTGATGTGCATGTCTTGAGCTCTAATAATCAAAGACACGAAAAAGTACATATATAATCATATTTAAATACACAATATAACATAATAATTAGAAATACTATAAAATAATAAAAATAATTCCCAAATATCAGGGTCCTTACAATCGCCACCCTCTGCCATGTACACAGGCATGACATGGGCCGAAGTGGATGGATTGGTCGACACTTCACTTTCAGCCTCGCTTTCTTGTGGAAAGGTTGGCATATGTGCTTCTTCTTCTAATCCCTCGACCTGGCTACCCCAGTCACCTCGGTGTCAGTTTCTGGGTAGATACACTCCTCTTCGAAGGAGGGGTTGTTGTGGGTAGCCGGGGTCTGATCACCCCCAGCTTGCGTCATCAATTCTGCTTTCATCTTTAACCGAGTACTCTGGAATACCCAGTTGACGGGACAATCGCTTTCTTTTCCTTTGGTCGACCCTTCACTGAGCCTGCTGCGGCTTGAGGGTTGGAGGTGTTCGCTTTTCTCCCGGGTGTAGGAGAGTTAGCGATGACGTAGCACGAGGCGACCAAGGGTTCCTCCTCGTCATTAATTGGTACCGTCTTTTCGAGGTGACATCGGGCAAGTGCAACTGGTTGCAGTCGCTGAAATATAGACTGCCTTGGTGGGGCGGCCGCTGTTTTGCAGCCGCAACAGTTGATGGTGACCGTAGCACAAGTGTGCCCCATAAGGGGCATATTGTGCATAGAGGTCATCTCTTCCGATGTACGTGTGTGAGTGATCACATTACGCAAATCTTGTGAGGAGAGTTTTACATTTGCACCCCTTTCAGGCGCATGGCAGGGACAACTGTCGGGGTTGTCATGTGAATGCTGCGCCCCCTGATCTAGTTCCAGCGCATGAGATGCGCCCAGATCATTGGCGAGAGAGAAACATATATTGCAAATCGAACCCACTTCATGCGCACATCCCACGTGGGTACATGGGTTCAGAGCCGCAAGGTTTACCCCTGACTTAGTTCAAGCGCATGAAATGCACCCAAGTGGAAGGGGGACTTTAAGAATTGACTCGTTGATGGTACAGAAGCACCCGAGTCGACTCTGTATAGCTTTCTATTAGCTGTGTGCATGACTTTCAACGCGTATTGCTGGACCGCTGCTGGCATAGCACGTTGATGGCGCATGGCCCGTACTTCCTTTGTCTTCTTTGTACTAGCCTGCGAAGGCATATAGTACTCAGAATCTAATTTTTCCTCACCATGACTGTAAGTAATTATGTCAAAGATAGAAGTCTTCTCCCGTCCATTAGAACTCATGCGTGGGAGAGCGGCTCCACCCGTGTTCCGTCGACGCATCTTCTTCGACTGGGAAGAAGGTTGGGAGCTGCACTTAGCACTGTGCTTCCCTGGCTGATGTGCTGCACTAGTAGCAATATTTTGCTTACTGAGAACATCAGCATGAAGGATTGGCTGTGCCGACACAGCTTCTTCAGTTGTGGTGCTTGGCACATTACCTTTGCGCACCCAGACTTGACGGGTCTTCTTCGGCTTTGGCAGCCACTTCGAAGGACTCGCGCTGTCTTAAGAGATAAACTCCTCATACGCCTGTTGATTGAGGTATACCACCAGTGTCTTCTAGGAGGAGCCGAGCTTATTGTCGTCAGACTGCGACACGATCTTCACGCTGGAAGAGAAAGTGGTCCCCAACAGAGTCGCCAACTTGTTTGTCATTAAAAAAAGTTGTGGAATGAACTTTTATATTTAATCACGAACAGAACAAAGTATAATGTAGGATCTCGTTGGAATCCTAGAAGTACACTTTTATTTTTATCTGGGAACCGTGTCGATGGAGCGAGTGGTAATTTTTTAACTCCGTTGACGATCGACCGACGATCTCGAACTCTCTGAATGTCTGAGTTGCTCTGGAACGGGCATGGACTTGAAGAGGATTGGTACTCTTGCAAGTGCTCTGGATGCCGAAGTGGTTGAAAAATTTGAATAACCGAAGCTGAAGCCAAAGAGCTTGAATGAAGGAATGATCCTTCTATTTATAGGCAGCAAAATGATCTACTTATGCGTGTACGGTGGTTTTGCACGTAGGGATGCCACATGTCTGACTTTATTGGGTGCATGGACGATGCGTCGGGGAGTTGGAACTGAGTTTGTTTGGACTGCGTTGTTGGTCTTCGGAGAAGCTGACATGTGGCAGTTGCTGAAATTCGATTATTGCTGAAATCTTGGATGGTTGGCACCCGTTCGTAGGCAGAACTGAGTCAATGACACGTGGTGCGTGCTTATTACTCGAAGATTTTTGCTGGTTGATTTGAGTGGATACGCTTAGGATCTGGCGCATGAGGAGACTTGGCTTCTGACAAGAGCAAGTCTGGGCGCATGGCTTTTGAGACACATATAGAGTTTAAGCGCATGACTGCGGGGGTGCATGCAAGTTATCAGTTGGCCATGTGGCAGAGCATAGCCATAACCGACAAAAGAGTGATAATTGCATCTCTTCGTCTTCTGCAAAAAGCTTACCGCTCAGACTTCGAGATGTGTGATACTGTCATTTCAGTCACTTTAGCATTAAATGATTTGATGGACGGAGAGCTTTAAGTGGATGCATCATATGTGTAGCATGGAGCTGACGAGTGCATAAGCTGCGTGGTGCATATGCTTTGGTCAGCTTTGTTGAGTCTTTCGAAGCATTGATGACTCTTTGACTTAGCTGAGTTTGAGGTGGCATATTAATCGTCATTTATGCAAGTTCTTTGCACTGAGTTCGGAGAAGTTGCCATTTGGCACATGGGTTTAATTTGCCCTGGCCTATAAATAGCAGTGTAGAGAGTTTGCTCATTCTTTTCATCCAAACTTCTCATTTCAAATGAACTCGACCGATCCTCCTCCTTGGCAAGACGTTGCACCGCGGATTGTGGATCTTCTCATTCAAAGAAGCTTTGATTTTGATGATGAACTCTTTCAGACGATTGAGATGCGCCGGGAGAGCTATGGACACAACAACTTATGTTCAAACTCTTTGTCGGCAGTATTCTTTTACGAGATGGCGTTGGGTGCCTGTTGCATCCAAAGATCGGGGTCGTCGTGTCCCGACTTCCATTATGCTGGAAGAGCCACTAGATTTGGATTGATTGCCGACCCGTGTTCTGCTCAATAAATGCTTTATTAGTCGAAGCACTCGTGCGTTTTGACGAGAAAGTGTTTTGCTCTGATATGGAAGGATGATGCGCCTGGACTGAGACACCAGATTGATGTGCCTAGCTGAGTTGATGCGCCCAGTTGTAGAGTTTAGGCTTCTTCGTAAACAAACTTTTTATTGTAATCATTTAGCCATGTAATAGATTTTCATATGAAATAAAAAATCTACTCTTCATGTGCTATTTTATCTTTGCTGTCTTTAAATGATGCGCTGACATTTATCCTAAGTCTTCGGCACATGATGTTTGTGGCGTATAGACACTTTGCTCTTCGGATGCGCCTGAAATTTCATACTTCTACAAATATTTGTGTCCTTCACATCCTAGACTTTACAAAATTGACCCCTAATAATTCTTTTAGTTTTTATTAGTTTGTTTCTAGAAAACTGGCACTATAACCTTAAATAGGGTTAAGTATGTTTATCCAAATTTTTGGATCATGAAAAAAAAATGACTCTTGAATTTATGGAAAATTTCGACAGAATCTCCTTTGTTCTTTTGGACTCCAAAATTTTCGCATTTATATAAATAAGATAACCCTATGTAGAATTTTTTTGAGTGTGCCGACCCCTTCAGTGGAACACTCAACACCGGAAACGCACGCAGTTATATATACATAATTAAAAGGAAAGGTTGTCACTCCCCGTTCCCGGAATACATAATTTTTTGATTTTTCCTGTATATGGTATCTGAAACCTGTATCTTGATTGTATGTATCATGTATTTGTAACTGGCCATGGCATAGAACAATATCTCGTCGCGGATTAGTGTGCCATCCCTTGTCCTTGTTTGGTTGTAGGCGTGGTTTACTATTGCGATGATAGGATCTCTAGACCGTGTTGTGGTTAGGATTTTATTTAATTAAATTGATTTAATTAGTTGTATCATGTAGCATTTAACATGTCATTAGTCATATGGTTAAGAGCATGCTTAAGGTTAGAGTTTCTTTGAGTCAACCCAATCCCCATATATATTCTCTTCCTCTCTCTCTCTCTCCTCATTCACTCTTTTCATTTCTTTTCCTCCAACCAACTTTTAGGCTAGTTTTGATTTTAATGGCTAGTTTTGTGTAGATCTAAGTTTCTAAAACTAGGGTTCTATGGATTTCCATGGTTTTAATCTATCGAACTTGGTTGTTTTCGAAAACTAATTGTTCCATGTTGTAGAGAATTTCGTTCTACCCCATTTGACCTATTGAAGTCCAAATTTGGACTAGCATTGAAGGTTTTATGGAGCTTGGAAGCCATGGCTTCCATGGCCCATCTTCTCAGATTTTAGAGAAGATGAGCAGTGACCCTGGCCGCATGAAGTCATGTGGACTTCATTTCTTGCCGCATGTAGCTTAGCCGCGAACAGCTTGGCCGCATGAGGTTTGCCGCATGAGCTTGGCCGCGACCTGGCCGCATGAAGTGATATGGATTTTATTTCTTGCCAAATGCAGCTGGGATGCATGAGCTTGCCGCATGATCCTTGACCGCGGGAGCTTGCCGCATGACCCTTGTCCGCATGAAGCCATGCAGACTTCATTTCTTGGTCGTATAACCCTTGTCCGCATGAAGTCATACGGACTTCTTTTCTTGGCCGCATGCAGTCCCGCAGACCGTATGCGTCCTGCGGACCGCATGACCCTTGGTCGCTGTAGGGCCTAAAAATCAAGTTGTGCCATGAATCTACTAACCAGTGATCAAATTGCGCCCCAAAAATCAGGTTGCGCCACTGATATGAAGCCCAGAGAATGAACTGCGCCGCTGAACAGGTTGCGCCATGTATCAGATTGTGCCCAGTTCGATTACGCCAAAATCTACGTGGCATCTGATATTTAATAGCCATCATTACCTGACAACACTGACAACTGACACCACAGTGAACGAGGAAAATCTCTTCGAATCCCGTGAATTGTGCTGCTCGAGGGGAGTTGGTTGACAGCTGTCCTGTACACTTTGTAAGTTGCGCCTAGGCGCAATCAAGAAAAAATCCTTAGTTGCGCCTAGGCACAATCTGAACGACTTCTGCTCAAAAGCTGCTACGTGTCTAGGCACGGCTCAATCAGGCACAGTTTTACTCATTGACTGAAGTTCGTGCAACCTGATAAAGTTGAGACAATTTTCATTTCTAAAGCAGGATGATGTGGCGCACATGCCACTAATCTTTCAAGACGTGTCTACTATCCTGTACAGGACCATGCGCATCTCAATCACATGATGCTACCTGTCTAAATACAGTTAGTACACGACTTACAACCGAATGAAAGTTGGCGCAACATGAGGTTGGTGCAACCCAGTATGGCGTAATCCAGCTTCGCGCACATCAGAATAACTGCTAAAATAGTTATTTCCTGAACTCTATAAATAGAGTTTCCAATCATTGTGAAAGCATCAGATACATACGCACAGAGATCAAGAACTCTTGCAAAATTGCTGCTGCATTCTCCAGAGGCTACAGTCTTCAAGTTCACATAGTCCAAGGGATAGAGTGATCGTCTTCTGATCAGATTCCTAATAGCTTGTACTTCCCCAGAATTTATTGTACTTTGTACTATTCTTTTACAAGTTTGGAATAAACTTTTTTGTTTTTGCAAACAAAATGGCGACTCTACTGGAAAAGACTTTCTCCTTCGACGAGAAGGTGACAACTCAATGTGACACTGCGTCGATCGGCAAGACACAGAAGACTCTGGTTGTTTAAGTCAACCAGACAACCTACGAGAATATGATCAACGCCAAGAGCAACAAGCGCACTGTGGCTATAGCCAAGAACAGGACTGTGTGGACTCCAAAATCTCCTGCAGTTGCTGTTGCCCAGGCGCAACTTGAGTGCTCAGTAGCCAAGGCACAATCCGCCTCAGTGGCTCCGGCACATCCTACTTCTGCTGCCAGGGCACAATCCACTCTTCCTGCTGCCCGCGTGCAGTCTACTACCCATGTTGCTGCCAAGGCGCCACCAGTAGCCCGTAGGACTATGGCGCAATCCAAGCAATCAGTAACTCAGGCGCAGTCTGCTGCTTTGGTGCAACCCAAGGGAACTAGTCTTTTGGCTATTCCCTCTTCTAATTCTCAAGTTCTGAACTTGGAGAGTCAATGTTCTAGTCCCAATACTAGACAGAACAAAGGGAAGAGTCCTTTGACATTTCCTTAATGGGCTCAATCTGTGCCTAAAATGGTCTCACAATAGAACAAAGGGGAACGCTTCTTAGCTAACCCTCTGCAAAATAAAGGAAAGCATCCTTTGGTCTTTTCTCAAACTTCCCTGGTCTATGACTCAGAGGAAGGCACATCAGATTCTATTCCTTTAAACAGAGGTCTTCGGATCTCTAATATCGAAAAGAATACTGATCAAAGAGGTATCTTACCTACCCCTATGGGGTCTGGTCAAAACCTTTCCACCTTGCAAATTTCAAGATCTAAGCAAGGAAAATAGAGGGTATCACAAACAGAGACACCTAGATCAGAATTTTCTGATTTACGCGCTTATCTCAATAGGCGTCAACCAGTATCAATTTTGGTGAAACGTAAGAACCCTATACCAAAGGCCAATCTATACCAGAAGTCAAAGTTTGAAAAGAAGGACCCAACCACTTATGCTAATGAGTTGAGTACATCTTTGTACACTCAAGGAACTAAACATCCGAAGAATAGGAGACATGTTCCTAACATCATTAAGGAATATGTTCCTCCAATTTCTTCTCGTCCTGTAATTGTAACTGATCTCCGGCAACGTCTTACACAAAGACGAGAGATTACAGGGATGTCTCCCTTACCTCCAAATCATGCTTTAGATCGCCACTGCCTTCATGAAGTCGTCATCAACTATTGTTGCCAATCAGCTCGACGATCTGTCTTCGATCTTCTGAACTATGCTCCAACTCCTGAACATATAATAGAAGACAAAAAAGAGCTATTATATTCTTCTGTCAACATGACTTCTCAAGGCATTGGGGGTGGGAAACGTCCATGTCACGACCCGCACCCACCGTGAGGGTACGAGTACGTAACAGCGCCCAGCCTACGCCGCAGTGTCGGCGGTAGAACGCTGTTCTAGGTCACGAACTATAACTAACTAACATGAAATACTCTCCATAAGGAGGCCAACACAGAGGTACAACTCAATCACAATCTAGAAATAGAATATAGCACGATAAAATAGATAAAAAAAATCCTCAATTGAGGTACAACTCAAATGAAATAACAAGTCTTATCAATTACCAGTCTCAACATCTCTAGAATATATAACTCTGAAAATAAGGACAACAACTAAACATGAAAAGGAACAGTCTAAGCTATCTATACTATACAAGGGGTATCATCCTCAGCAGCTGTCTGAACCTCCCCAGGGGTCCAGGTCGTGAGTGTCATCTAGGCAAGCTCCAAAGTAAGGGGTGCAGGGTTCCTCATCATCCTCTGTTAAATTTTCAACAGGTCCAGTCAGGACGGGAGCGAGCACAATACATCTCACGCAGATCATAACAGGTTAGAGAATATAAACATGCAAGAGAGTACGATACATGAAACTGAAAGAAATATATGATATAAACAGGAAGAGAACTGTAATAGAAATATCTACTATAAGTAGAGAGCTACCAGTGACTAGTGATTTAGAGTACAAAGTCGACATGTGAACGGCTGGATTTACACATGACTATACTAAAGAGGCGCATATGGCTATACTACTTTGGAATTGTTCACATGACTATTTATACTCCCCCATACCCCAATCAATACGCAAGGATCCAAACGAGTTATGTTACGTACATGGTTTTCACATGAAACCCATAAATGGGTGCACATAAAGTATACATGAGAGCTCATACATGAGTGCACGTGACGTTCACATGGGGGCCCATAAATGGGTGCACATGAAATTCACATGAAGGCTCATAAACGAGTGCACATGCAATATAGGTTATACATAAGATACATAGGAAACATGACCGATTCATGAGAGCACATGAGAGTACACGAGCATGCATGAACGAGCATGAACCACATGAGAAACATGAGAGCGAGGAATACATGATGTACACGAAATACATGACACAATGTATCCGATGCTCCCGAGGGGGATAACATCTCAAGCAAGGATCCATATAGTACCAATCCGTGATAATATCGTAACAGCATCAAATAAGGTAAACTAGAGCAGGAATATAAATCTAAGCAAGTTATGAAATGATCAGAGAATGTACTCGCCTGGTATCTGAATGTCTGAAGTAAATGTACTGTCCGAGATGAGGTACCTGACTCCTAGTTAGAGCAACACAAGTCAAGATGTATACAGGGGGTGATAAATGTAATCTACTATGCATCTGCATGCTGTCTAAGTCAAACTAGACCAAAGTCAACTCTCGGTCAACTCTAGTCAACTAGGCTGGTCAAACTAGGTCAAGCCTAAGCCAAACAAGTCTTACTAAGCCTAACCAAGGCTATCCTAGCAAGCACACATCAAAACTAGGCTATACAACCAACAACACACATTCACTGGGCATTCAAGCCATATACATAGGTTGTTTCACATAGGGTACATCCCATAGGCTATGTGCCATATAGGCCATATCATATATTCACACATATTGTATACATTGAATATTTATCTAATTTTAATATAATAACACACATTCACTTATAGGCCACATATGCATATATAGACATTATATATGTATATAGGCTATTAACATACATGTATATATAGAGAGTGCCATGTGTGTGTGTGTTAACATAGTGGCATGTGTGTGGGGAAATACTAACATGTGTATACATGGTATAGGCTAGGGTGTGTGTGAGTGGCATTAGGCATAGTTGTACTTCTAGTTACATGCATGTTTACATCCATATATACCTATCTTCATATATTCATTTATACATTTATTTACCTACTTTCATCTATACATTTATACATGCATACATACATACATACATATTTACATACATACACACATAGAGATAGAGGGGTTAGGGACTGACATTGGACAACAATATGTATGGGTTTAAGGACAGCCAACATGGCTTGCAAATGGACTGTTGGGGACTGCCATGACATGTTTTTAGGGAATAGGTTTAAGGACTAGAATGAAAAGTTTTTGGGGCTGCTTAGGCCTGGGTTTGGAGGTTATATGGCTGCCAATTAAGGCTGGTAATGGACAGCCTATAGGCTAACTAAGGACTGATTTGTGGGGCTATCAAATGACTATTAGAGGGCATGTTAGGACAGCTACATGGGGCTGAAGTTGGACTAAAATGGGATAGTTTTGGTGGCTGTTAACAGTGGGTTCAAGGGACATAAATGGACTGAGTTTTAGACAGGTTATGGGGGTATATATGGACTGAACAAAGGGTTAATATAGGACTGAAATGTGAGTGTGTCTCAGGTTCAATGTGATAGGTAACATGAAGGAAGAGGGTGTGGCAAGGGGGTTACCGGTTTCAGTGTTCAGTTGTCAATCACAAAGAAATTAATGAAGGGAAATCTCAGTTGTGTGTGTGTCCACAGATTAGGTTCTCAGGAAATCTCAGGGTTCAGAATTTAGTGAAGGGAAATCAGTCTAATCCTCAGGAAAAATCAGTATCACATGACAGTGCATAGCCTATAGTCCTGTGTATGTGTTTAAAAAGTGTCCCAGTGCCTTAGTGTTACTACATTTGAATCAAAACCTAATCTCAATTATTCTACAAAAAAGAAAACAGGTTTAACTACCATTTGAATCTCAGAAAATTCATTTCAGCCATAATGTGCATATTTACCTACATACATATGTACATTAGCTATATATATAAATATAATATATATATATATATATATATATATATATATATATATATATATATACATGCATATATACATTTAAGGAAACTAAATCAAGGTGAGAGTGTGTGCATATGTGATATGTGTGTGTGGGTATAGAAAAGGTTTCAGGTGAGTGAAAAGGGAATCTCAAAATTCAGAAATTTGTAAACATGTATGTGAGTGTTTGACATAGCTTAGGGGATGGCCTGTGTTCTCAGATTTGCAATCCAGCTGATAACTCAAATCAGTAGCAAACCAAACATGATTCCAAAAACCTATCTGGCAAACACTCAACCTAATCCAATCTATTAGCCTATTTCATATGCAGGTAACCTAAAACCATCATCTAACATGTATCTCAATTCAAAATTTACCATTAAGCTTATAAATTAACATTTCAATCTCATGAACTGTGGGCATTCGTATGTATCAGTCAACACATAACTGAAATCCAAATTTTGAAATCTAAACCCACACCAACCAACAATCAACATTGTAGCAATGTAATCACACTAGTGTATGAATCTACATGTCAATTTAAACACCAATTTCAGTTAAAACAGGGAATAAGGTTCAGGAATTCAAGACTGAAACATGTATAAGAGAATCGAAACAAAGCCAAATCCGAACTCGAAAACACAATGAAAATTCTAATACAGTGCAAACAAAAGGTTGGTAAATAAACTACTACACGTGTACGTGTCAACCATGCTGTATCGTGTCCAAAAACAGGACACGAACGTGTCCAAATCAACAAACACGTACACAGATACAATCTGTGTACACAACCATCGTGCACGCGTGCCGTGTCTTCGTGCACACGGCACGAGCCAAACCAGGACACATGCTCGTGTACCTAGGTTCGCCAAGACTAGGGCTAGGGTGTCATCACCCTGAATCGGGTCGGTGACGTGTCGTATCCGAGTTAATCGTGCGTATCAGACGCGATTTTCGCGCGTGTGCACACAGTGTCAAATCCGTGCGCGTGCGATTTCTCCGCGTGTAGTGAACCATATGCTCCCAAATTTTGGGAGCATAGTTTCAGTGATAGCCCACACGTCTCCACAAATTTTCGTGGTGTCACGTGCCGTGTCGTGTCCGCTACAGTGCCCGAACAGCAGGACACTGTGCGCAGCCTGCTGCGTGCGTGTGCGTGTCCAATCCGGATACGAAAAAGACACGAAATTAATCTCAGTCTTCACAAACATTGCTACACATACCTAGATCTAGAGATCCATGAAATTAGAATTCAAAAATACGAAAAATAAATCCTTTATGGCATTTTTATAAACACATGCACATACACCATGATACGTATCCGATACGGACACCAAAGAACACGAATTGACACAAAACCAATACCTACGACTAGGGGACACCTAGGGCTTCCTATCCATGCAAAGAAAATGAAATTTGGTGGAGAGAATAGGGATTTACCGATATGTTGAAATTCCAATAAAAAGCTTCAAAAAGAGGGTTTCTCCTTGTTAGCCAAACTCTCCAAATTGCCCCAAGGCTAGGATTATCCTTCATGATCAGCAAGAGGGAGACAATTAGAATCTAATACAAGTGGTTTGAGCCAAAAGGAGTTAAAATAGGAAAGTTATGGATTGGAGAAGATGTCCATACCTCTTTCTCCAAGCTTGAGAAGAAAAACAATAAAAGATGCAAGAACAAATGGAAGAGGCATTAAATAGGGGTGTGGAACCCTAGGTTGGCTGCCATGGGTGGGCTTGTTGGGGTTTGGGCTTAAGTCATGGGCCAAAGGCTTAAGTCACAAGTCATTAAATCACAAGTCATTGCATTAAACCATAAGTCATGACTTAATTTCACTAAACCTAATCCCCTCATTCTAAAACCAATCTCTAATGACTAAAATGGGTTAACTCAAGTTAGGCTAGGGTTACCATAGCTAGGGTTAGGCTCTAGGCTAGTCTACAAGTCTCAAACTAGTCAAAGCCCAACTAGGAATTCACCAATTCAATAAATCATTAAATATTTCAAATAAGTCAATATGACCAAATTACCCCTAGGCTAAAAATGATAATTAAATCATCCTAATGACATGGCTAGGCTCTAGGGCAGACAGTCTCTATGGTTTCACCAGCTGCACACCAAATCACAAGTCATGACTTAAACTAGCTTTTAAATAGTTTAAAAATTATTAAAAATCACCAAAAATTATATTATTAATTAAATACCATAATTAAATAATTTAAAATACAAAATTTCAAATTTACCCTTATTTTAGAAACTGGGTGTTACAATCCTACCCACCTTAGAAAGATTTCGTCCTCGAAATTAAAATGGTAGTAGTCCTTCTAGGTCAAACACCCCACAATCAAGGTCTCAAACATACCGTCCGATAATCATATACGTCTGTCCAAAATCATGATACTTAGAACCTTCATCGTTCTAGTGAGCAAGGCTACGATAATCACAGAGTCCTCGACTAAGGCACATACCTCTAGAATCATGGTATTTAAAATTTTTGTATTCCCGCATGCTTGGCAGCGAAAACCTTAAATTCCCACACCCGAGAAATACGTCCTAAATCTGACTATATGTCCTCACTATGCCAGCTAATACGACTATCGAAGATTATAGATTCCATAACTGGGTGACCTAGCCCATATGATTCATCTCAGAAAAGATCAACATACACGAGAGCAACAGGACATAATTGATCAACTAACAAGGAAAAGAGGAAATCGAATTTCAAGGCAGTTATAAGAGGCAATTACGGAAGTGGAATCAAAAGAACGGAACCTGCAACTAGATCCCCAACGGCCTGAGCATCCTCGACTGTCCTGGCGAAAGCTCACCTCTGCTGGCCTCTCCTGGCCTGCTGCTGATGCTGCATATACCTCTGCTGCTGAGTCGGTAAGGATAATCCCGTCTGCTGGCCTACCGGGGACCTAACTCCTGCTCTCTGAACTGTCTGTCCTGATGACTCAAGACACTCTCTCAGACGATGATCGGATCCTCCGCAAAGCAAACATCTGCCCAGCCTCTTCCGGTATTCGCCCCAATCGTGTCCCGGTCTCTTACAAAAAGGGAAAATAATAACAAGCTGCTGTCCTGGGGTCTGCTGCTGCCTCTATGGCTGCTGCGCCTGCTGAAGGGGTACACGGTCCTGAAACTACCGCTGCTGAAAGTAGACCCTCGGCTGCTGGTACTGCTGCTGAATCTGTAGGGGTAGCATCTGCTGTGGATACTGCGGCTGAATCTGCAAACGGGACATCTGCTGCTGAAACTGTAGGTGGGGCCTCTTGGCCGGGCTCGTACTGCCACTAGCTCCCTGAGTATCTCGTATCCTCTTCTCCTTCAGTCCAAGATCGTCCTCCACTGTCATGGCTCCTACCAGAATCTGCTCGAAAGTGGCGTCACGGTCGCTCTTGGTATATGACTTGATCTCTCCGATCAAACCCCTGCGGAACCTTCTCGCCTTCCCAGCCTCAGTAAGATCTTCAATGAATCTGCTCAAACGGCTGAACTCTCCAGCGTACTCCTCAACGGTCTGGTTCCCCTGAACCAAACTCTCGAACTGCGTCTCCAAAGCACAAAGTGCTGTATCAGGAAAGAATTTCTCCTTGAATAGTTTCTTGAACGCTGCCCAAGTCTGACCGGCTGTACCAACCCTCGGGTCCGTCTGGTACCAGGTACGGGCCAAGTCCTGCATCTGACTGGCGGCTGCCTCGATCTGTAATCCTGCTGGTATCTGTGCTAATCGGAATATCTCCTCAATGTGCTCTATCCAATCGTCAGCGTATATGATGCCCTCTGTACCCTTGAAGTCTCGGGGTCCCATCTTCTTGAAGGAATGGATGTCTGGAGTCCTCGGTTGATACGGCTGTATCTGGCCTCCCCGTGGCTGAGCAGCCACCAGCTCTACTGTCGTCCTGACCAACTGGTGAGTATCTTGTATGCTCTGTCGGATATCAGCAGACTGGCTCTGCTGTATCTGCTGCTGAGACTCCAAGAATCGCTGGAAGAGGGTAAATATCTGAGCCGTATCTACTGTCCCTGAAGGTAACTGCTGCTGGTACATATCTGGAATGACGGGGGAAGACCTTCGGACATGTGGAGGTGCACTCCCAAAAGCTGTAGAAACTCCTATATGAGCAGAAATAGGGGGTGCTGTGGTCCCAGCATCCACAATCAAGCGAGGGGTGGTAGGCCTCTCACCAGCGTCTGCTGGGCCAGAGCGATGCGATCGTGTCTCAATCACCATCCTGGAGACAGATCAAACAAGAAATCAATACTGAGATAGAATCGATAATTCAAGGGAGGACGGTTATCCAAGGAAGCAATCTTCAACAGAAATTTAGATGGTAGGAATTTAGTTAAGGGTTTTTCCTAATGTGATTGAGTACCTCAAGAAAAATTCTAAATCCTACTCCAGGCTGTAGTGATACTCTAGTTCGAATACCACTACACAAACTCGACCTGCATGGGCCACCACTAAAAACGTGTCATGACCCGCACCCACCGTGAGGGTACGAGTACGTAACAGCGCCCATCCTACGCTGTAGTGTCGACGGTATAACACTGTTCTAGGTCTTGAACTATAACTAACTAACATGAAATACTCTCCATAAGGAGGCCAACACAGAGGTACAGCTCAATCACAATCTAGAAATAGAATATAGTACGATAAAATAGATAAGAAAATCCTCAATTAAGGTACAACTCAAATGAAATAACAAGTCTTATCTACTACCAGTCTCAACATCTCTAGAATATACAACTCTGAAAATAAGGACAACAACTAAACATAAAAAGGAACAGTCTAAGCTATCTATACTATGCAAGGGGTATCATCCTCAGCAGCTACCTGAACCTCTCCAGGGGTCCAGGTCGCGAGTGTCATCTAGGCAAGCTCCAAAGTAAGGGGTGCAGGGTTCCTCATCATCCTCTGTAAAATTTTTAACAGGTCCAGTCAGGACGGGAGCAAGCACAATACATCTCACGCAGATCATAACAGGTTAGAGAATATAAACATGCAAGAGAGCACGATACATGAAACTGAAAGAAGTACATGATCTAAACAGGAAGAGAACTGTAATAGAAATATCTATTATAAGTAGAGAGCTACCAGTGACTAGTGATTTAGAGTACAAAGTCGACATATGAACGGCTGGATTTGCACATGACTATACTAAAGAGGCGCACATGGCTATACTACTTTGGAATTGTTCACATGACTATTTATACTCCCCCATACCCCAATCAATACACAAGGATCCAAACGAGTTATGTTACGTACATGGTTTTCACATGAAACCCATAAATGGGTGCACATAAAGTATACATGAGAGCTCATACATGAGTGCACGTGAAGTTCACATGGGGGCCCATAAATGGGTGCACATGAAATTCACATGAAGGCTCATAAATGAGTGCACATGCAATATAGGTTATACATGAGATACATGGGAAACATGACCGATTCATGAGAGCAAATAAGAGTACACGAGCATGCATGAACGAGCATGAAGCACATAAGAAACATGAATAACATGAGAGCGAGGAATACCTGATGTACACGAAACACATGACACAATGTATCCGATGCTCCCGAGGGGGATAACATCTCAAATAAGGATCCATATAGTACCAATCCGTGATAATATCATGACAGCATCAAATAAGGTAAACTAGAGCAGGAATATAAATCTAAGCAAGTTATGAAATGATCAAAGAATGTACTCGCCTAGTATCTGAATGTCTGAAGTAAATGTATTGTCCGAGATGAGGTACCTGACTCCTAGTTAGAGCAACACAAGTCAAGATGTATACAGGGGGTGATAAATGTAATCTACTATGCATCTGCATGCTGTCTAAGTCAAACTAGACCAAAGTCAACTCTCGGTCAACTCTAGTCAACTAGGCTGGTCAAACTAGGTCAAGTCTAAGCCAAACAAGTCTTACTAAGCCTAACTAAGGCTATCCTAGCAAGCACACATCAAATCTAGGCTATACAACTAACAACACACATTCACTGGGCATTCAAGCCATATATATAGGCTGTATCACATAGGGTACATCCCATAGGCTATGTGCCATATAGGCCATATCATATATTCACACATATTGTATACATTGAATATTTATCTAATTTTAATATAATAACACACATTCACTTATAGGCCACCTATGCATATATAGACATTATATATGTATATAGGCTATTAACATACATGTATATATAGAGAGTGCCATGTGTGTGTGTGTGTTAACATAGTGGCATGTGTGTGGGGAAATACTAACATGTGTGTACATGGTATAGGCTAGGGTGTGTGTGAGTGGCATTAGGCAGAGTTGTACTTCTAGTTACATGCATGTTTACATCCATACATACTTATCTTCATTTATACATTTATTTACCTACTTCCATCTATACATTTATACATGCATGCATACATACATACATATTTACATACATACACACATAGAGATAGAGGGGTTAGGGACTGACATTGGACAATAATATGTATGGGTTTAAGGACAGCCAATATGGCTTGCAAATGGACTGTTGGGGACTGCCATGACAGGTTTTTAGGGACTTGGTTTAAGGACTGGAATGAAAAGTTTTTGGGACTACTTAGGCCTGGGTTTGGAGGTTATATGGCTGCCAATTAAGGCTGGTAATGGACAGCCTATAGGCTAACTAAGGACTGATTTGTGGGGCTATCAAATGGCTGTTAGAGGGCATGTTAGGAAAGCTATATGGGGCTGAAGTTGGACTGAAATGTGATGGTTTTGGTGGCTGTTAACAGTGGGTTCAAGGGACATAAATGGACTGAGTTTTAGATAGGTTATGGGGGTATATATGGACTGAACAAAGGGTTAATATAGGACTAAAATGTGAGGGTGTCTCAGGTTCAATGTGACAGGAAACATGAAGGAAGAGGGTGTGGCAAGGGGGTTACAGGTTTCAATGTTCAGTTGTCAATCACAAAGAAATTAATGAATGGAAATCTCAGTTGTGTGTGTGTCCACAGATTAGGTTCTCAAGAAATCTTAGGGTTCAGAATTTAGTGAAGGAAAATCAGTCTAATCCTCAGGAAAAATCAGTATCACATGACAGTGCATAGCCTATAGGCCTGTGTGTGTGTTTAAAAGTGTCCCAGTGCCTTAGTGTTTCTACATTTGAATCAAAACCTAATCTTAATTATTCTACAAAAAAGAAAATAGGTTTAACTACCATTTGAATCTAAAAAAATTTATTTCAGCCATAATGTGCATATTTACCTACATACATATGTACATTAGCTATATATATATATATATATATATATATATATATATATATATATCTATATATATATATATATATATATACATGCATATATACATTCAAGGAAACTAAATCAAGGTGAGAGTGTGTGCATATATGATATGTGTGTGTAGGTATAGAAAAGGTCTCAGGTGAGTGAAAAGGGAAACTCAAAATTCAGAAATCTGTAAACATGTATATGAGTGTTTGACATAGCTTAGGGGATGGCATGTGTTCTCAGATTTGCAATCCAGCTGATAACTCAAATCAGTAGCAAACCAAACATGATTCCAAAAACCTATCTGGCAAACACTCAACCTAATCCAATCCATTAGCCTATTTCATATGCAGGTAACCTAAAACCATCATCTAACATGTATCTCAATTCAAAATTTACCATTAAGCTTATAAATTAACATTTCAATCTCATGAACTATAGGCATTCGTATGTATCAGTCAACACATAACTGAAATCCAAATTTCGAAATCTAAACCCACACCAACCAACAATCAACATTGTAGCAATGTAATCACACTAGTGTATGAATCTACATGTCAATTTAAACACCAATTTCAGTTAAAACAGGGAATAAGGTTCAGGATTTCAAGACTGAAACATGTATCAGAGAATCGAAATAAACCCAAATCCGAACTCGAAAACACAATGAAAATTCTAATACAGTGCAAACAAAAGGTTGTTAAATAAACTACTACACGTGTACGTGTCAACCATGCTATATCGTGTCCAAAAACAGGACACGAACGTGTCCAAATCAACAAACACGTACACAGACACAATCTGTGTACACAATCATCGTGCACGCGTGCCGTGTCTTCGTGCACACGGCACGAGCCAAACCAGGACACGTGCTCGGGTACCTAGGTTCGCCAAGACTAGGGCTAGGGTGTCATCACCCTGAATCAGGTCGGGGACGTATCGTATCCGAGTTAATCGTGCGTATCAGACACAATTTTTGCGCGTGTGCACACAGTGTCAAATCCGTGCGCGTGTGATTTCTCCGCGTGTAGTGAACCATATGCTCCCAAATTTTGGAAGCATAGTGTCAGTGATAGCCCACACGACTCCACAATTTTTTTGGGTGTCACGTGCCGTGTCGTGTCTGCTACAGTGCCCGAACAGCAGGGCACTGTGCGCAGCCTGTTGCACGCGTGTGCGTGTCCAATCCCGATACAAAAAAGACACGAAATTAATCCCATTCTTCATATACATTGCTACACATACCTAGATCTAGAGATCCATGAAATTTGAATTCAAAAATACAAAAAATAAATCCTTTATGGCATTTTCACAAACACATGCACATACACCATGATACGTGTCCGATACGGACACCAAACGAACACGAATTGACACAAAACCAATACCTACGGCTAGGGGACACCTAGGGCTTCTTATCCATGCAAAGAAAACAAAATTTGGTGGAGAGAATAGGGATTTACCTATATGTTGAAATTCTAATGAAAAGCTTTAAAAAGGGGGTTTCTCCTTGTTAGCCAAACTCTCCAAATTGCTCCAAGACTGGGATTATCCTTCATGATCAGCAAGAGGGAGACAATTAGAATCTAATGCAAGTGGTTTGAGCTAAAAAGGAGTTAAAATAGGAAAGTTATGGATTGGGAAAGATGTCCATACCTCTTTCTCCAAGCTTGAGAAAAAAAACAATAAAAGAGGCAAGAAAAAATGGAAAAGGCATTAAATAGGGGTGTGGAACCCTAGGTTGGCTGCCATGGGTGGGCTTGTTGGGGTTTGGGCTTAAGTCATGGGCCAAAGGCTTAAGTCACAAGTCATTAAATCACAAGTCATTGCATTAAACCAAAAGTCATGACTTAATTTCACTAAATCTAATCCCCTCATTCTAAAACCAATCTCTAATGACTAAAATGGGTTAACTCAAGTTAGTCTAGGGTTACCATAGCTAGGGTTAGGCTCTAGGCTAGTCTATAAGTCTCAAACTAGTCAAAGCCCAACTAGGAATTCACCAATTCAATAAATCATTAAATAATTCAAATAAGTCAAAATAACCAAATTACTCGTATGCTAAAAATGATAATTAAATCATCCTAATGACATGGCTAGGCTCTAGGACAGACAGTCTCTACGGTTTCACCAGCTGCACACCAAATCACAAGTCATGACTTAAACCAGCTTTTAAATAGTTTAAAAATTATTAAAAATCACCAAAAATCATATTATTAATTAAATACCATAATTAAATAATTTAAAATACAAAATTTCAAATTTACCCTTATTTTAGAAACTGGGTGTTACAGTCCAAGACGTAATGCATCCCGTAATCCCAGTCAGCAATACTTAGATCGGATTCATGCATCTAGTGAAGGTGTCTTTCAATACACTAGATCAAGAAATCGACATTGGAACCTAGGTGTCTTTAATCAAGAAGATCTTCCCATCACTCATGTAGGAGAGGTCTCTTTTTCAGAGTTTGATACAGATAGTAAAAATTCTGAACAGACTATCTCATCAATAGCAGCAAGAGAAGTGACGGCATATACCATTACGGAAGATCAAGATACCTCTACTTCAACTAGTCAAGTGCAACGAATTATTATATTAGAGGACAAATTGAAGACCATAGCAGAAATGATTGCTAGCATACACACTATAATCGTGGCTCAATATACAGTGCCACCGATTGTAAACCCTGCTATAAATCCTGAGCTTATAGCATCTTCTGTACCGGTTAGTCTGGGGGTACCACCTCCTCAGGTTGCCTCTGTGCCAATTCAAGCTGATCCCAGTCAGTCTAGTGCTGGGGGTGGTAATTACCATGCTGTTCCTCCTCCTAACACTTCTAATCAGCCCATCAATTCCCAAATATCAGGGGATGCTAATGAGGCTGTGAAACTCTTACGCACTCAGTTTGAGGCCTTCAAGCAGAAGGATGGCCTACAAAGACTGGGCATAAAGCAACCGTATCCTACAGAGTGGAAGGAAGTTCCATCCCCTCCTAAATACAAGCTTCCCACCATTATGTTATTTGATGGAAGTACCTCTCCAAGTCAGTACATCAATCATTTTGAGGTGATGACTGATCAATTACAGCCAAATGATGCTCTTCTTACCAGAGTGTTCGTCGGTTGTTTAGCTGGCACAGCATATGACTGGTATCGTAGCTTGCATGATGGCTGTATTACTTCTTTTGCTGGTTTCAAGCAAATATTCTTGGAAAGGTTTTACGAGGGATTCAACGATATGACGATGTCTGTCCTTATTAAGATTAATCATAGGCACAATGAATCCACGGAGAGTTTTATTGAAAGATTTTGCCGAGAGGCACTCAAAATACCTTTAGGAACTCCATCTACGGTAATAATAGACACTTGCAAATCAAACTTGTTGCCTATTATTAGTATATGGACAGGATCTACACAATTCCAGGATTGGCCTTCTTTTATTGTAAATGCAAAGGCGACGGTGGCTAGTGCCGAAAAGTTCAAGCAGTTAGAAGTTCAAATGACTCATCCTAACCAAGATGAACATTCCATACCCGGGGGTAATAATCGCCAGAATAACCGTAAGAATAAAGAAATACTGGCCATCAATCTCAAGGGCAAGGAGTCTTGGCTGTCAACGTCACTCAGACAACACCCACTCCATCAACACCACCACAGAAGACAATTCGTCCAAATGAAGAGTATTCTTTCGATGAAGGTGATACTTTGAGCATCTTCGATTGCTTGATCAAAAGCAATAAGCTTCAACTTCCAGAGGCAAAACGGCCAGAAGAAGTAGGTAAAACCAATCACCCTAAATATTGTATTTATCACAAATTTAGAGGACACCCTGCCAGAGCATGTTACGTGCTCAAAGGCAAAATCCAGAAGTTGGTCAATTCTGGAGCAATTACTCTTCAGCAGGACGAGAAAACGGTGACTGCTAATGTGGTTTCTCTACAATTCGGTGACTTTCCACCACAACTTGTACAAGATGGTGTTGTCCCCATTCCAAGGACTACTCTTGAGATCGTGAATCTCCCACCTCCTCAGAATGAAGGTCTTGTTCCACTATCAACTTACAGAGTAGAGATCATGTGGATTCATCCAGATCTGGTAGCAGTGTCTAAAATGCCTTTCTCATCTAAGCAAAAAAAGCACTCCAAAGTTAAATCTAAGAACTGCAACATGGTATCCTTTGAACCAGTAACAGAAGAAGAAATTCTAATGGGCACTAGATCTGGGAAACCCTATCTTCGAAAATATCTCAAAAATTAAGAGAATCCTGCTCCATCTCCTGATGATGCTCCTACATCATCTTCTCATGCTGAGAATATACCATCTACATCCCTGCCTGTGGTTGAACTATCTCCTCCTAAACCAACATCAACGGACAAGGGGAAGCAACCTGTTCGCTTTGACAAAGCACTGAAGAAGTCCTCATCTCTTGGACTTAAAAAGCCTTACAATTTTGACATATTGGCTCAATTGGCCAATACTCCAACAAGATTGTCAATCTTTGAACTGTTACGTCTTTCAAAAGAAACTCGAGAGACGTTAAGTGAAGCCTTTATGCAGGCTGACATTTATCTTACTCTTCTCAAGAAGCCTGAAAAGGAGCCAGTCAGTTGTGAACATTGTCATAGTGTATTCGAACTAATGCCCAATATTACTTTTACATAAGATGACATGTTATTAGAAGATAATCATCATGATCGTCCTCTCTATTTCATGGAGTACGTGGACACCATGAAAGTCGATCGCATTCTGATTGACTCAGGGTCCGTACTTAGCATCATGCCAAAGTCTTTACTGGATGCTTTGAAGATCCCAGTGTATAACCTTTCTACAACTATCACTACCATCTTGGGGTTCAATCAAGAAAGAAGTGAACCTTTGAGGACGATACGCCTAAAACTTCAAATTTTCAATCTTCGTACAAAGGTAACTTTCTATGTTATCGACAATCATGGCTCATACAACGCTTTGTTGGGAAGGCCATTCCTCCATGAACACAATATTGTACCTTCTACTCTCCACCAATGTTTCAAATATGTGGATGGTAATGGAGAAGTCCAAAAAGAGGTTGCAGATCTGAATCCTTTCAAAGGAGTTGAAGCATACTGTAATGATTCTCGCATGTACAAGGAGGAATTCATGAAGGTGGTATTAGCAATGGACACAGATGAAGAACAGAAAAGTGTACCGAATGATACTCTGGTGATTCTGGTCAAAGGACGCACCTCTTGTCCTTAGTCTTCCAAACCACTGACTATCTATCTTCTTTCCCATGAGAAGCAGCCCAAGGGTGATAGTCGGGAACAAAGGGAGTTCACCGCTTCTGAGCCGCTTGTAATCGATCTTCGTCGTAAGAAGCCCCCTCCTCCTTCTCGTTCTTCTTCTCCTCCTCTTGTTATCAATCTGACTAAGCCTGCTAAGGCTAAAATTCCTGTTAAAAATAATGGTGTAAAAATCAATAAAGTATCTCCTTTGCAGTATACTGATGTCTCTTACTATACTCAGTGTTATTTGGATATGCTAGATAGCTTTAAACCACTTACAATAGAAGTCGTATCATCTCTTCGAAATACGGTATCACTGGATTCAATACAAGAGTCGTACTTCTTAGTACCGTTTGAAAGAAAGATGAAAAGCCTATATTTTTCAACAAAAGAGAGGAACCACAAATTATGCTCTATAATGATAATAGAGATGATTCCGAAAGGCTACAATTATGCCGCTATAGTCCGCAATCCAAAGCAATCATCCGCAAAATAGGCTATGATTTCAAAACTGGCCTCAACAACGATAAAGGGAGGCGAACTCCTCTTCGTATTGCTGTTCCAATAGGAAAATCACAACAATACCACAGTAAAACGAAACGGGGACTAGGTTATGCTTCACCACTCCTAACTCCAGAACCTTCTGAATCTGATGAAGAAGAACGATCAAACTCTTCTGATTCTATTTCATGGGATTCTGACACCAGTATTGGTCATGTTCATAGAGTGATAGTATCTTCTAACATGGTGTTTACCAAATTTTCGAAAGATGATAAAGATGATATTGAAGAAGCTCCTGAAGTGGACCCTTGGGTGCAAAAGATGGACAATCAGTGGGAACTTCGTTTTGAATAACGAGAACCACCTACTGAGGATCAACTAGTCCAGATCGATATTGGAGAGAAGGGCGTATCACGACCAATCTTCATTAGCAAAAATCTCTCAGAGGATGATAAATAAGAGTTAATTCACCTTATTCGTAAATATATTGATGTCTTCGCCTGGAGTTATGAAGATATGCTGGGATTAGATCCTCAAATTGCAACTCATAAGCTTAATATCTTGCCGAATGCCAAGCCGGTCAAACAACAACAACGACGATTCAAGCCTAAAATGATGGATGCAATTGATGATGAAGTCAAAAAGCTTATAGCTTGCGGTTTTATCAGAGAAGAACAACATCCTGACTGGGTAGCCAACGTCGTCACTGTCCTGAAGAAGACCGAAAAGGTTCGAGTTTACATAAACTCTCAGGATCTCAATGATGCTTGCCCTAAAGATGAATTCCCTCTCCCAATTACTGATGTCATGATCGATAATACATGTGGATTCGAACTAATTTCTTTCATGGATGGGTTTTCTGGATATAATCAAATCTGGATGAATCCTGAAGATGAGAAACATACTTTATTTCATATTCCTCGTGGAGTGTACTATTATACAGTCATGCCGTTTGGTCTGAAGAACGCAGGTGCAACCTACCAGCGGGCTATAAGTACTATCTTTTGAAATTATCTGCGAAAGACTGTCGAATGCTATGTTGACGATATTGCTGTCAAAAGTCGTCTCAAGGAAGATCACATTCAAGATTTAAGAACCATATTCAATCTAATACGCCAGTATCAACTCAAAATGAACCCCACCAAGTCTTTCTTGGATGTCTCTAGTGGTAAGTTTACCGGCTTCGTCATTACCTCTAAGGGTATACACGTTGATCCCGAGAAGATCAAAGCCATTCAAGAGATGCGTCCTCCACCCAACCTAAAAGAGCTACGAGGATTCTAAGGTCGACTTGCGTACATCAGGCGGTTCATTTCGAATTTATCTGGACATTGCAAACTATTTACTCAATTAATGAAGAAAGGTGTATCTTTCGTTTGGACGGAAGAATGTCAACGAGCATTTGACGACATAAAGCAATATTTAATGAGTCCACCAGTTCTTGTACCACCGATCTCAGGAATACCTTTCTTAATGTATGTCCGGGCAATGGATAATTCGTTGGGAGCTTTGCTAGCTCAAAAGAATAAGGAAGGTCATGAACAAGTCAGCTACTATCTTAGCCGAACGATGATTGGAGCTGAACATCGTCATAGTCCGGTAGAGAAGGAATGTTTAGCCTTAATGTTTGCTGTTCAGAAGACAAGAAATTACATCATAGGCCAAACTATTCATGTCATATCCCGGGTCAATCCTCTTCGAGTCTTAATGAAGAAGCCAAGTACACTCAATTCTAGGCTTGCCACATGGGCCATATTACTAGCACAATATGATATGGTTTATGTTCCTCAAAAGTCTGTGAAGGGTCAAGCACTTGCTAACTTTTTAGCAGTTCATCCTGTCCCTGAGACATCTAAACTCTATGATAAAATTCCTGATGAAACATAGGAATCAAATATGATCTCAGAAGAATTTCCTACCTGGAGGTTGTTCTTTGATGGAGCCTCTAGAATTGGACCTGGAGGTACCCTTGTTGCTGGAGTGGGAATTGTTCTCATTTCATCCGATGGATTAGCTATTCAAAGGGCTTATTCTTTAGACAAGTCATGCTCTAACAATGTCGCAGAATACAATGCCTTGCTCATCGGACTCCAATTAGCCAAACAACTGGATATTAAATATCTCGAAGTATATGGCGACTCTAAGCTGATTGTTAATCAGGTTAGAGGCATATATGAAGTTCGACATCAAGATCTGGTACATATCATGAATCATCAATCAGAATAGCTTCTTCGTTCAAAGGTTTCTTCATTAAACATATACGTCGTACATGTAATACAGAAGCTGATGCCTTAGCTAACCTAGCTGCAGTATTGGCAGTTCCAGTCAAAAGACAATAAATGGTTGTTATCTCTAATAGAGAACTATTTTATGTCGAAAACAACCACAACATTGAATTCAACAATCTAACTGAAGTCAACATCACTTGCGAGAACTGGAGAGCACCTTTCATTGATTTTGCAGTACATGACATCTTGCTAGAAGATCCTAAGGAAGCTACAAGTATCCGTCGCCGATCGCTTCGATTCTATTATAATCATACTACTAAAACTCTCCATCGAAGAACTTTTGATGGATTACTCTTGAGGTGTATCGCTGGTGATGAAGCAAAGCAAATATTACGTGAAGCTCATGATGGTGTTTGTGGAGCACATCAGCCTAGTCCTAAACTATAGGATCGTATTTGACGTATGGGCTATTACTGGCCCTCTATGGTATCAGATGCTATTGACTATGCAAGAAAATGTCGTGCATGTCAGATTCATGCAGATTTTATCCATCAACCGTCGGGATTTCTTCATCCGACTGCTGCCTCGTGGCCTTTCGAAGCTTAGGGCATGGATATAATTGGCCCTATCAATCCTCCTTCATCTAAAGGACATCTGTTCATTTTGGCTATAACCGATTATTTTTTAAGTGGGCAGAAGCCATACCTTTGGCTGAAGTTAAAACGAGTAGTGTCATCAACTTCATTAAACATCATGTGATATACAGATTTGGTGTCCCTCGCTGAATCATCCATGATAATGGGCCACAATTTATCAGCCAGAAGTTTCATAGGTTTTGTGATGACAACAGAATCAATAATGTCGCCGCTACGGCCTATAATCCTGCGGCTAACGGGTTGGCTGAAGCATTCAACAAGACCATTATCAAACTCCTTAAAAAGTTTGTCTCTATCAACAAACGTAATTAGAGTGATGAACTTGGAGAATGTCTATGGGCATATCGTACTACTGTCCGTAATCCCACAGGCTGCACACCTTTTTCTCTAGTTTATGGATGTGAACTGTTCTGCCTTTAGAAATTCAGATTCCATCATTGAGAATCACCATTGCTAATGAGCTTATTACAGAAAATAATGATTGTCTTCGGCTTCAGGAATTGGAGGTGCTCGACGAGAAAAGGTTATTAGCTCAACAACACATCAAACTTTATCAAGCCCAGATATCAAAAGCTTTCAATCAAAAAGTCAGAGTGCGAACATTTCAGGAAGGCGAGTTAGTCCTTATAGTCAGACGTCCTATGACTATGACACATATGAGCAAAGAAGTTCGAGGCAAAATGGGAAGGGCCGTATGTAGTAAACAAAGTTTTCTCAAATGGAGCCTATCAATTAACAAATATGGATGGCAGAGTTGCTATGATGCCTATCAAAGGCAAGTTTCTCAAGAAATATTTTGTATAAAGACAAAATGTACTTTATTTCAGAAACATGATGTAAAAAAAGTTTATTTTATTTATAGAATTACATAAATGTTAAGGATGGGGATGAGGCCATGGTCCTTCATGATTAAATACATAGTTTGCCAACAGTTCAAACATCTCATTGTCTAAACTCACAAGAAACTTGCAGGCATCCATCCTCAATGACTCTTCTTCGGCAGTCTTCCCAGGCTCCACTAGCTTGGAAATCAAGTCCTTTCCTGGTGCAGGAGCAGTTGAACCTTCACCCCTTTCTTTCTGAGGAGGCACTGGAGGCTCAGCAGGAGGCGTCTCGGTCTCTCCTTCAATCTTTGGAGTGAGCGAATGTTTTGAAGACATTTTGTATAGAAAGAAAAGAAAGTGACGATATCTACAAAAGTTTTGTTCTATTCATAGACAGAACAATTAGACAGTCAACATCGAGAACCGATGCGACTTTTTGAAAGAAACCCAACTGTTCGTTTATTTATAACTGTTCATTCATTTTTCTTTCTTCAAAAAAACCGACATGATGGTTCATTCATTTATTCTCTTCCTCGAAAGTTGCAGTAATTGTTCAGTGTCTTTATCTCGAGAATTGAAGTGACTGTTCACTTTTTCTAAATAAGAGTTCGCATTCTCTATACTCTAAAATTCTGTATTTACACTGGCAACTTGTCATCTCCACATTTCTTCTAAATTCTATTTTTATTATCACCACATCAAAATCAGATCATAAAAGAAGAGAAATTATTCTTTATTCCTTCTTTAAAAACATAGATACATCTTAATGGAAATCTATTACATCTCGGATTCTCATTCTAAATATAACATGAAGGTCTATTACATCTTTGGATCTTCTTATTTGTTGGTGCCAGTTCCTTGTCGTCTCGACCTGAAGCAACGGGCCAGACAATGAAATCAACTCTGGTCTTCTCTCTCAGAAATATGAGAGGAGAACCACAGAGTACAGCAACCCAAAGATGGGCTGCTGTCAATACAACTGGTGGAGAGAAGACGGCCCG
>JANAVB010044241.1:0-68574 GCA_029216955.1 Iris pallida
CGGTCGAGCCGGGTCGGCCAAAATCGGACAGGGGGCAATAATTGAATTAAAAAGAGTATTTATAATCATGGGCAAATAAAAACATGCGGGGACTCAAATAAATGGGACACAAGTGTCAGACGGGTAGTAGGCTTCATGTGGGCCATGTTCCTATTTGGGTCGACTAGGTTGGATCGATGTCGGGTCCCGAAATTAAATTAGAAATTAAATCAGATTTTACGGTAGATAATTAATTGGCCTAAATTGAACCGAAAGTTGTGCGAAGAAATGGAGCACAAATAGAGTGTCTGAGTGGGACACAAAGGTCATAGGTGAAGAGCGTCTCGAGTAGATCAGGCATGACAAGTTGGTTTCAAGAAAATGACAGGTCTGGTGCTCCTAAATTAAAAGTCACGGTAATGCGCATATGATGATCAAGGAAAAGAGTGGGAATTCAATTAATAATTAAATAGTCTAATATTGACCCGAACTTGCGCGAAGCAAAAAGCACAAGGGAACGAGTTCAAGTGAGGCAGGATATATCAAAATGAAGATAATCTCGTCTACTACAAACTCCAAGAAGGAAGTTTCCAGAGACTGGCATCCCTGATGCTCCAGAAGTAAAAGGCACGGTAAAGAGCATTAAATGAAATAATAATCAAATAATAATATCTATTTAAATAATTGATTTATAAAATTGAAAAAATAAGCCCTAATTCAGGGGCTTACACTAACTCATGTGGTTAGTATGGAAAATCTTGGCTGGATGGATTCGTTCAACAGGACAATTATAACTTTTTTACTTTAATTATTTTACGTGCGTGCAATACACGTTCATGTTCATGTTACTAGTAACACATAAAGGGAAGGGTGTGTAGGTAGTGTTAGTTGTATGTGTGTTGTGTTCACACACACATGAGCTAGCAAAAGCTCAACTCCCTTACAATAATTTTGACCGTTATGAACCCATTAACTTGTAACATCAACTCATGTCCAGGTACAATGTACCACATGATTTTTATTTGAATTTTGTAACGTTCAGTATTTATGGCCGGATTAAATTGTCTTCATTCTCCTTTATTCCCTAACCTTAGAGAAAAGCCTATATATTGAGGCCAATCTCAATACTTTGAACATACTGAAAATTACTACAAAACACTCTCTCTCGCTCTCTCGAATTCTTGTCACTTCGAAACTCCTTTGTTCTTGGTTTGTTGCTCTGGGCAGAGCTAAGTCAGGGTCAATCTTCCCGAGTTATGTGCGACGACGGAATACCGGTAGAGAGGGGGTTTTACCACTAGGAGCATCCGGAAAAGTCTACACATAGACCCGGATTAACTCTTAGGGCAGTGCTTCGTGCGCGACTTCCTCGGAGGCCGGTAACTTTAACTTCTTTTATTTAGTTTGCAGATTATTGGAGGAGAAGAGCAATATTTTTCTAACAATCTAAGAGTTAATCCCATGTGATTATTTTTAAATATTTTGGCCTTAAAGTATGTGTTTAAGAATTATGTGAAATCTTTAAAAATAATTTTTAACTATTTTTTTTGAAAATTTTAGTGCTCTCTATCTGGCAAATAATTGTTGTTCATCTTTTTGCTATTATTTTGTCAAATCAGTTAAAATAGCTTAATGCAAGAATTTATGACATCTTTTCTTGTATAATATTGCAAGTTCATGTAAAACTTCACTTCGATTTTTTTTTTGTTTCTAATATTGCAAATGCATCTTCTCCATAGTCTGAGTTATGCTACTAGTTTTTCTCTTGTATAGTTTCACTTTTCATTCATCCTCCAAAACACTTGGATGTATTATACATTTTTGAGATAAATATTAATGATTTGATCTCTTAACCAGCATCATCATTCTAGAGTTTTATTGTAGTCTCTATGAATTGGAATATAGATTTAGAATGTTACTTCAATAGATTTGATGGTTGACTTCATGATTGTATCAGATTAGCTACGCTAAAATGTAGAGTTCTAGTATGATTATTTGTTCTAGAATTCTACTGTATTTTTATGACATGATTATCGTTATTTTTCTTTGACTTTAATTTGGATCAACGATTATTGAAGTATGCAATATATAGTTGGTGTCAGGATATAGCACATGAAACTTGTGTCTTGTACTCTTCCAATTATGTTGATAGAATCTCCGAATCAAAGTGAAGTGTGAATATATATAAAAATTTAAAGACAGAATCGTAGTTCCGAAAAGAACAAAAAAATAATTTAAAAATTTTAAAAAATGGCAATAAGATCCACCTGGTACACTTTTTTTTTCTCTGGATACTAGTTTCCTTTCAATAGTATCTATGTCAACATATGTATTCTTTCGTGAGTACGGATATGGACACGGAGACAGAAACAACATACCGATATGTACCTCATTTTGATGTGTCCTTGCAACATACGGACTGAGTAGAGTTGTAGTTGCCTTATTGTATTATTTTTTATTAAAACATGAAAATAGAAATTATTACTGTTAAAATCCAAAGCAAAATTGTATTATTGTTAAAAGGTATATTATAAGTGTTAAAATCAGTTATTCTTATACCAATTGTCACGACCCCGCACCCACTGTGAGGGTACGAGAACGTAACAACGCCCAGCCTACGCCGCAGTGTCGGCGGTAGAACGCTGTCCTAGGTCAACATACATCTAACAATATCTATCTAAACAGTTTATACTCCCCGAAATGGGGTGACATAGCAGTAAAACTCAATCACAACTAAGGAAGAGATAGCACGATATGAAATAGAACTCAAGGAAATAAAATGAAAAGTAGTCCAAGATAATCCCAGCAATATCCAGAAGTACATGGTCTCAGATACAGAATGAAAGAATATATACAACTCTGAACTCCAAATAAAGTCTAGCTAAAACATGACTCATGACTACATAAAGGAAGATAAGCCTAACTAATCTAAACTAGGCAATCGGGGTGATATCCTCAGCTAGAGCTGGGTCCTCCTGAGGGTCCAGCTCGCAGGTGTCATCTAAGGCTGCCCCGTAGTAAGTATCCAGACCAGCCTCCTCCTCGTCCTCTGTAAATTTTCAACAGGTCCAGTCAGGACAGGAGCGAGCACAATACATCTCATGCAGTTCATATCATGTCAGGAAATATAAAGCAGGCAATAGAATAAAATACATGAAACGCTGTAAGAAGATGTACATGAAAACAGAGAGATATTTGATAACTGGAAATATATACATGATAAGTAAGAACTGTAAGTGACTAGTGATTTAGAGTACGAGATGGCATGTAATTGGCTTAGGTTGTACATGATGAACATGAAAAGTAACAGAGTGTACATGATGGGTAAATCACATGACCATTTATACTCACCCCTACCCACAATCAATACACAAGGATCTGTTCAAGTTACGTTACGGACATGATGTTTTGGTTATACAAGAAACACATGGCAAACATGAGCGTACATGAAAGAACATGAGAGTACATGAACGTACATGTAAGAACATGAGAGAACATGAGTGTACATGAATAACGCAGATGCAAGGAATACATGATGTACATGAAACACATGTCATAAAGTATCCGATGCGCCCGCTAAGGGGGTAACATCCCAAGAAGAGATCCGTATAGTACCAATCCGTGATGATAACGTGACAGCATCAAGTAAAAGTAATCTAGAGCGAGAATATAAGTCGTGACAAGTATGAAACGATCAGAGAATGTACTCGCCTGTATCTGAGTGTCCAATATGAAAAGTACCGTCCGAGGAGTGGTGTCTGGCTCCTAATCAGAACAGCACAAGTCACAACAAGTCCAAAATAGTAAAATGGAGTCCTACTATGCATTCTACATGATTCTAAGTCAATCTAGGCCAAAGTCAACTCTTGGTCAACTTTGGTCAACCCTAGAAGTCAAACTAGGTCAACCTAGTCTAATCAAGTCTAAACTCAACTATCTAGGTCTAACAAGTCATGCTAGGCTCTAACAAGTCTATACTAGACATCACCCACATTCCAAGTACCCATTACACCCATGTATATCCAACAATATATTTATAGATACAGTTATTGAATTAACACTATACATACCTAGGCTAAATACTATATGTACATACATATAGACATACACTCACAAGTACACAGGTATTCACATTGCCTAAGCATTGCACACACCACAAATAGACATTCATATCTAGGATGCATAAACATGTGTATATAGAGGGAAGCATGTGTGTGTGTGTGGAAATAGAGAAGTGTGTGTCAATGAACTGTCAAGAACAGGGAAACATATTGTATGTGTGTAAACTGTTTGCAGGCAGTACAAAATAAAGAGAGAAATGTGTGTGTGTAGGCAGGTAGTATCCAAAACAGTAAAAGAGGGGAGTGTGTGGACTAGTGTGTGTATGGGTGAGGGTGTACAGGAATTTAAATGTGACAGTGAAAGGGAAATAAAACAGTGTATACAGAAATTCAAAGTGTGTGTGTGGTGCTAGGGTTATACAAGGAGAGGCCATGTGTGTGTAATATGACCTAGTGTATAGGTGTCCTGTGTGCAGGAAACCACAGTAAGGGAGAAAGGAACATGTGTTCATGAGTAAAACAGGGAATAGAGATATGGTGTGTGTGTGAATGTGTACTGTGAAACAGTGTACAGGAAATCACATAATCAGTGAAAGAAAACCAAAACAGTGTGTGTGTGTACTGTGAAACAGTGCAGGAAATACCCCTTCTCAATCTCAGGTTTTTATATCTCAAAACAATGAGAACTTACCTAAACTCAGGTTTAACCTCTACTTCAATCTCAGGTTTAAAATCAAAACTGGGACTTAGTTCACAGTTTAGTATCAAGGTTAACATATCAGTTAATTCTCAGGTATTCATCTATCAGTAAAATTGCAGTAAGGAAAGGAAAACATTTATTGGTATCAATCAATGAAATCTGGAACAATTTTATAGTCCTCATATTTCCCATCTCAAAACAGGGAATGGATCAAAACCCATACCAAATCCTCTTTTGTTAACCCAAGTCTAACTTGCAAATTAAGAACTTAATTGACAATGGATATATCATGCAGGAAAATCAAATCATTAGGATTATACACAACAGTAATTATTAAACAAAACTCAGTTTTAACACCATATATTGGAACTGGACTGAAGGCTATAGGTTATCAATTATCAAAGTCATCCCAATGTCAACATTTCAATTCACAACCAAACCCCATTTTCAACTGTAAAACTAACTACAGGTATTAAATGTTTGAGTCTTAAACTTGCATTACACAATGAGAATTATGCCAATTTAATCAAGCAAGGATCAATGTTAGGAACTGGAAAAATCAGAAATCGTGTGACAGTGCTAGTGTGTATCAGGAAATGGTTCATTGCCAAACCCAATCCAATATTCTACATACAAACTTAACTTAAACATGTAAACTAATCTACATACATTATAAATATATTAGGATCTAATTTACAAGCTTAAACAGGAATTTAACCATTAGAATCGAATCTAATCAACAGAACAAGCCCAAACACTGAACACGCACAGCCTACCTCATGCACACGATTTTCGTGTCCGACACGACACCAAACGAGACTTGGGGAGTGTCATGACAGACACTGCCCCTTGCTCAGTGTCAAATTTCGTGCGTCCTCGTGTCCTGTGCAGCCCCACGAGCACACTGGTAGCAGGGGAGCTACAGTGCTCGTGCGCGCGCCACGAATCCGCGCGTGCACGTGTCGACCATGACTCGACACGACACAGAAACCTAAGGGCGACACTCGAAACCTATAAGCAAGCCCTAGGACTATATTCCTATTCAAAAACTTCCCTGAAATCTGAACGAAGTGTCCTTTGGGACATTTCGTCGAACACTAAAAGCAACCTATTGATACGTGTCCGATATGGACACGAAACGAATTCGAACCCTAGGTTTAGCCTATCCTACAGTCGGGGTAGGGCTAGGGCCTTCCTAAAATGAATTTAAACAGGAATTTAATGGGTTATTGGAAGTTATACCTATATCGATGCACAATGAATAAGAAAAGCTTCAAATGGAAGAACTCCTCTAGCCACCAAGTCCCACAAATTGATGTCTTCCTGCAAAAATCATACCAGCAGCAAGAGGATGAATTTTAGGTCCTAATGGAATTGGTTTGGGGAAGAAAGGATTTAAAATGGATTTTTAATATTTTAGGAAGATGGGACTCACCTCTTTCCTTAGAACTTTTGAAAGAACCTTAAAAGGCTAGCCCTAAAAACTAGGAGGGATTAAATAGGGGGAATCCCTAGGTTAAACCTAGCTGGTCAGCCATGTTGGGTTGGGTGGGGTTTGAGCTAGGTTAGCTAGTCCTATCAAGTTTAGTCACAAAATGACTTGTGAAACCACAAGCCATTATCAAAATACTTGATTCCTAAATTCCTAAATCAAGTTCTATGAATCACTAACCACTAACTTGAGTCACACTAGGTTAGACTAGGGTCACTTGACCTAACCAAGCCCAACTAACTAGGGTTAGTTCCTAGGTTGGTCTACATGAGTCAAAATAGTCAAAAATCAACTAGTCTAAATAAATCCAAAATAATTCCTAAAAATTCCCATAAATTCTAATAAATTCTATTAAATCTAAATAATAATTAATAATCCCAAATAATTCTTAAAATTACAAAATGACTAAATACCCCTCAGTCTGGAATGAACACTAGCGAGACCCAAATCATAAGTCATGAATTTAAATAGTTTAAAAATAATTAAAAATCACTAAAAATCATAACATGAAATAAATACCATTAAATAATAATTATAATTATAAAATTTCAAAATTACCCTCTTGTGGAAAACTGGGTGTTACAATCCTACCCACCTTACAAAAATTTCGTCCTCGAAATTAAAATGGTAGTAGTCCTTCTAGGTCATACACCCCACAATCAAAGTCTCAAACATACCGTCAGATAATCATATGCGTCTGTCCAAAAATCATGATACTCAGAATCTTCGTCGTGCTAGTGAGCATGGCTACGATAATCACAGAGTCCTTGACTAAGGTACGTATCCTTAGGTTTATGGTATTTAAAATTTTCGCATTGCGCATGCGACGGCAAAAACCTTAAATTCCCATACCCGAGAAATACATCCAAAATCTGACTATATGTCCTCACTATGCCAACTAACACGACCATCAAAGATTCTAGATCCCATAACTGAGGTGACCTAGCCCATATGATTTTCTCAGAAGAAAAACAAACATAACGAAACACCAGATCAAATTATCAACAATGAGGAAACAGATAGAAATAGATGGAATAGAATTTCAGGATAGGTATAATGAGACAAAGTAGAATGGAATCGAGAAGATCAGAACCTGCTAGCACCTCTCCTACTGCCTGAGCATCCTCAAGTGTCATGGCGTAAGCTCGTCCTTGCTGGCCTCCCCTGGCCTGCTGCTGATGCTGTGCGAACCTCTGTTGCTGAGTCTGCAATGCTGGTCCTCTCTGTTGTCCTGCCGGAGCCCTAGCTCCTGCTCCCTGAGCTGTCCGTCCGCAGACTTGGGACACTCTCTCAACTGATGATCTGATGATCCGCAGAGTAGGCACTTGCCTAGCCTCAGCCGGCATTCACCCCAATCGTGCCCTGGTTTCTTACAGAAGGGCAAAAGATAACATGCTGCTGCTCTGCTGCGCTGCTGCTGCTGCTGTCTCTGGAATGGCTGCGGCTGGAACTGCCTCGGCTGCTGGTGCTGAAGGTGAGGCTTCTTGGCCTGGCCTCCGCTGCTGCTGCCCCCGACTGGGTCTCGCCCCCTCTTGAGCCTAAGCTCAAGATCATCCTCTGCCAACAAGGCTCCCGTCAAGATCTCCTCGAATGTAGCATCCCGGTTGCCCTTGGTCAAGGACTTGACCTCCTTGACTAGACCCTTCCGAACCTCTGGGCCTTCGCCGTCTCGCTCAAGCCCTCCACAAACCTGCCGAGGCGGCCAAACTCCCCGCATACTCCTCCACTGAAAGACTCCCCTGGACTAGGCTCTCGAACTGCGTCTCCAAGGCTCTGAGTGCTGAATCTGGGAAGAACTTCTTCTTGAAGAAGCCCTTGAACTGCTCCCAAGTCTGCCCAGCTACCCCCACCCTGGGGTCTGACTGATACCAGGTGCGAGCAAGATCTCGCATCCGGCTAGCTGCGGCCTCGATCTGAAGATCTGCTGGTATCCTGGCCAGGCGGAAGATCTCCTCTATATGCTCGATCCACTCATCGGCATATAGGATCCCCTCTGTCCCCAGAAAGTCTCTGGGGCTCATCTTCTGAAACTGCTCGATCCCCGGTGTCTTCGGCTGCTGCACCACTGGTCGAGCTGCGGCTGTCGTGACGGCCAACTCCATGCCTCTGTCCTGTCGAGCCTGCTGTCGGTCCATGAACTGCTGAAAATATGCGAACATCTGAGCTGCGTCCACATGTCCTGGAGGCGGTGGCGGCTGGAAAGGATCCTCTGGAAAGACCGGGTCCTGCCTCCCAGTCGGTGGATGCATACCCCCTGCTGTGGCTGCCGAGGTCTCAACACGAGCTGAGGTGACAAGAGCTGCAGTCCCCTGGCCTCGCCGTGCTGGCTGAGAGGTAGCAGTCCCCTCTATAGCATCCTCATGGACGGCACGCTGCGATCGAGTCTCTACCATCCTGAAGATAGACAAACAAGAGTATCAATTTCTGAGAAAGAAGCGAAATAACAAAGGCGGACAATTATAATTCAAAGGATCAGCTGACAAAAGGATTTAGATGGCAATAAAAGGAATTTTCCTAAAGTGATTGAGTACCTTAAAATTAATATCCTATATCCTACTGCAGGCTGTAGTGATACTCTAATTCGAATACCACTACACTTCTAGTCGAGACCTGCATGGGCTACCACTAAAAACGTGTCACGACCCGCACCCACTGTGAGGGTACGAGAACGTAACAACGCCCAGCCTACGCCGCAGTGTCGGCGGTAGAACGCTGTCCTAGGTCAACATACATCTAACAATATCTATCTAAACAGTTTATACTCCCCGAAATGGGGTGACATAGCAGTAAAACTCAATCACAACTAAGGAAGAGATAGCACGATATGAAATAGAACTCAAGGAAATAAATAGATGAAAAGTAGTCCAAGATAATCCCAGCAATATCCAGAAGTACATGGTCTCAGATACAGAATGAAAGAATATATACAACTCTGAACTCCAAATAAAGTCTAGCTAAAACATGACTCATGACTACATAAAGGAAGATAAGCCTAACTAATCTAAACTAGGCAATCGGGGTGATATCCTCAGCTAGAGCTGGGTCCTCCTGAGGGTCCAGCTCGCAGGTGTCATCTAAGGCTGCCCCGTAGTAAGTATCCAGACCAGCCTCCTCCTCGTCCTCTGTAATATTTTCAACAGGTCCAGTCAGGACAGGAGCGAGCACAATACATCTCATGCAGTTCATATCATGTCAGGAAATATAAAGCAGGCAATAGAATAAAATACATGAAACGCTGTAAGAAGATGTACATGAAAACAGAGAGATATTTGATAACTGGAAATATATAACATGATAAGTAAGAACTGTAAGTGACTAGTGATTTAGAGTACGAGATGGCATGTAATTGGCTTAGGTTGTACATGATGAACATGAAAAGTAACAGAGTGTACATGATGGTAAATCACATGACCATTTATACTCACCCCTACCCACAATCAATACACAAGGATCTGTTCAAGTTACGTTACGGACATGATGTTTTGGTTATACAAGAAACACATGGGCAAACATGAGCGTACATGAAAGAACATGAGAGTACATGAACGTACATGTAAGAACATGAGAGAACATGAGTGTACATGAATAACGCAGATGCAAGAATACATGATGTACATGAAACACATGTCATAAAGTATCGATGCGCCCGCTAAGGGGGTAACATCCCAAGAAGAGATCCGTATAGTACCAATCCGTGATGATAACGTGACAGCATCAAGTAAAAGTAATCTAGAGCGAGAATATAAGTCGTGACAAGTATGAAACGATCAGAGAATGTACTCGCCTGTATCTGAGTGTCCAATATGAAAAGTACCGTCCGAGGAGTGGTCTGGCTCCTAATCAGAACAGCACAAGTCACAACAAGTCCAAAATAGTAAAATGGAGTCCTACTATGCATTCTACATGATTCTAAGTCAATCTAGGCCAAAGTCAACTCTTGGTCAACTTTGGTCAACCCTAGAAGTCAAACTAGGTCAACCTAGTCTAATCAAGTCTAAACTCAACTATCTAGGTCTAACAAGTCATGCTAGGCTCTAACAAGTCTATACTAGACATCACACCACATTCCAAGTACCCATTACACCCATGTATATCCAACAATATATTTATAGATACAGTTATTGAATTAACACTATACATACCTAGGCTAAATACTATATGTACATACATATAGACATACACTCACAAGTACACAGGTATTCACATTGCCTAAGCATTGCACAACCACAAATAGACATTCATATCTAGGATGCATAAACATGTGTATATAGAGGGAAGCATGTGTGTGTGTGTGGAAATAGAGAAGTGTGTGTCAATGAACTGTCAAGAACAGGGAAACATATTGTATGTGTGTAAACTGTTTGCAGGCAGTACAAAATAAAGAGAGAAATGTGTGTGTGTGTAGGCAGGTAGTATCCAAAACAGTAAAAGAGGGGTGTGTGGACTAGTGTGTGTATGGGTGAGGGTGTACAGGAATTTAAATGTGACAGTGAAAGGGAAATAAAACAGTGTATACAGAAATTCAAAGTGTGTGTGTGGTGCTAGGGTTATACAAGGAGAGGCCATGTGTGTGTAATATGACCTAGTGTATAGGTGTCCTGTGTGCAGGAAACCACAGTAAGGGAGAAAGGAACATGTGTTCATGAGTAAAACAGGGAATAGATATGGTGTGTGTGTGAATGTGTACTGTGAAACAGTGTACAGGAAATCACATAATCAGTGAAAGAAAACCAAAACAGTGTGTGTGTGTATACTGTGAAACAGTGCAGGAAATACCCCTTCTCAATCTCAGGTTTTTATATCTCAAACAATGAGAACTTACCTAAACTATAAACTCAGGTTTAACCTCTACTTCAATCTCAGGTTTAAAATCAAAACTGGGACTTAGTTCACAGTTTAGTATCAAGGTTAACATATCAGTTAATTCTCAGGTATTCATCTATCAGTAAAATTGCAGTAAGGAAAGGAAAACATTTATTGGTATCAATCAATGAAATCTGGAACAATTTTATAGTCCTCACATTTCCCATCTCAAAACAGGGAATGGATCAAAACCCATACCAAATCCTCTTTTGTTAACCCAAGTCTAACTTGCAAATTAAGAACTTAATTGACAATGGATATCATGCAGGAAAATCAAATCATTAGGATTATACACAACAGTAATTATTAAACAAAACTCAGTTTTAACACCATATATTGGAACTGGACTGAAGGCTATAGGTTATCAATTATCAAAGTCATCCCAATGTCAACATTTCAATTCACAACCAAACCCCATTTTCAACTGTAAAACTAAACTACAGGTATTAAATGTTTGAGTCTTAAACTTGCATTACACAATGAGAATTATGCCAATTTAATCAAGCAAGGATCAATGTTAGGAACTGGAAAAATCAGAAATCGTGTGACAGTGCTAGTGTGTATCAGGAAATGGTTCATTGCCAAACCCAATCCAATATTCTACATACAAACTTAACTTAAACATGTAACTAATCTACATACATTATATAATATATATTAGGATCTAATTTACAAGCTTAAACAGGAATTTAACCATTAGAATCGAATCTAATCAACAGAACAAGCCCAAACACTGAACACGCACAGCCTACCTCATGCACACGAGTTTTCGTGTCCGACACGACACCAACCGACACGAGACTTGGGGAGTGTCATGACAGACACTGCCCCTTGCTCAGTGTCAAATTTCGTGCGTCCTCGTGTCCTGTGCAGCCCGCACGAGCACACTGGTAGCAGGGGAGCTACAGTGCTCGTGCGCGCGCCACGAATCCGTGCGTGCACGTGTCGACCATGACTCGACACGACACAGAAACCTAAGGGCGACACTCGAAACCTATAAGCAAGCCCTAGGATATTCCTATTCAAAAACTTCCCTGAAATCTGAACGAAGTGTCCTTTGGGACATTTCGTCGAACACTAAAAGCAACCTATTGATACGTGTCCGATATGGACACGAAACGAATTCGAACCCTAGGTTTAGCCTATCCTACAGTCGGGGTAGGGCTAGGGCCTTCCTAAAATGAATTTAAACAGGAATTTAATGGGTTATTGGAAGTTATACCTATTGATGCACAATGAATGAAAAAGCCTTCAAATGGAAGAACTCCTCTAGCCACCAAGTCCCACAAATTGATGTCTTCCTGCAAATAAATCATACCAGCAGCAAGAGGATGAATTTTAGGTCCTAATGGAATTGGTTTGGGGAAGAAAGGATTTAAAATGGATTTTTAATGATTTTAGGAAGATGGGACTCACCTCTTTCCTTAGAACTTTTGAAAGAACCTTAAAAGAGGCTAGCCCTAAAAACTAGGAGGGATTAAATAGGGGGAATCCCTAGGTTAAACCTAGCTGGTCAGCCATGTTGGGTTTGGGTGGGGTTTGAGCTAGGTTAGCTAGTCCTATCAAGTTTAGTCACAAAATGACTTGTGAAACCACAAGCCATTATCAAAATACTTGATTCCTAAATTCCTAAATCAAGTTCTATGAATCACTAACCACTAACTTGAGTCACACTAGGTTAGACTAGGGTCACTTGACCTAACCAAGCCCAACTAACTAGGGTTAGTTCCTAGGTTGGTCTACATGAGTCAAAACTAGTCAAAAATCAAACTAGTCTAAATAAATCCAAAATAATTCCTAAAAATTCCCATAAATTCTAATAAATTCTATTAAATCTAAATAATAATTAATAATCCCAAATAATTCTTAAAATTACAAAAATGACTAAAATACCCCTCAGTCTGGAAATGAACACTAGCAAGACACCAAATCATAAGTCATGAATTTAAATAGTTTAAAAATAATTAAAAATCACTAAAAATCATAACATGAAATAAATACCATTAAATAATAATTATAATTACAAAATTTCAAAATTACTCTCTTATGGAAAACTGGGTGTTACACCAATAATTCTATTATTAAAATGTGTTTATATTCTAGAGGACAATTGTCTCTGAGAAGGAATTGCTGTATTTTTTAACATGACATTAGATAATTTTACAAAATAGTTGTACTCTAGTAAATTTGGATGAACCTATGTGGACATTAGTACAATACTAATGTTATTATCTTATTCTAGAACATTAGTATGATACTAAAATGGCCAATGATCTACGACCTAGTTCACTATAAATCACGTCTCTTATGATCTTTTATTGTAAGACAATAGTCATTATCTATTCCTAGACATGATTTGTATTTAAACTTAAAAGATTTGGTAACTGAAATCAATGAGATGTTTTATTAGACAACATGTTTATTACATACAACAACATTGTAGTGCACAGTTGAAAAATAGGACCTTTATAATTCATATCTTTTTTTTGTTCTCTTTCTCCAATGGGTACTCATGAAATACAACATTGTATATATAGTTTGTTGGCATATTATATATATTATGCATGGATGAAAGATGTGTCTTCTGTTGGAAACATATCTGTCCAAATAGAAATGCGCACAACACAACACAATTATGTTGTTCCAAATTGTATTAGTAGTTAAAGAATATGAAGATTGAAATTGTTCATTTCATAGTAAATCATTTACCAACTCGTCTTATAAGCTTTGCTTATTTTATTTTCAATACTGTTGATGTCATTTTTTTTAAAAGATCAACCGAGATAACTAATAAATATTTATTTATTTTTTAGAAGAACAATGTTAGTCATGATATTTGATTCATTATAATTCTATAGAAGCTCAAGTATTTATAGTCTTTAAAGCACTTCAATGTCGTGCGCATATAATGTACGTTAGTCAATTTTTATCTCTTGAATCCTTTGGATTCTTTAAACGGACGTAACATTTTCAATTGAATTCTCCATTTATTTGGGCATTCAATGGTTTAAATTTAATAACCATGAATTCATATTTATGTCCGAATACAAGCATGTCATTGTGGAGTCTTACATTTGTAAGATAGTATAGTCTCTTATGTTGTTGTAAGACCCACATAATCTTGGATATGACACTTCTAATGCATTTTCAAGGATACCAACAACTCATGATGATCTCATAATTTTATTTATGTTACTTTTTAAGAAACAATTATACAAGATCTAAATTTTGTGTTAAATTATTTCATAAAATGTTGTCTTCCTTAGCATTTACATCTTTCATCCTCGCATCAAAGGTGTAGCATACGGATCGTACGTAAATATTTATCATTGCTTTTGTCAGAGACTCAGACGTATGCTTTGTTATGTTTTTACTTACCTAAAACTAATAATTTTCTCTTTAGATAATTATTTGATAAACTTATTTTAGTCTATAGAAACTTTACATAATTGTATATGCTAGCTCATATAGTTTCAGTTGTTGTAAAGGACCTTAACATGATCAACCATTGCTTCCCATTAACTAATGTCATTGGATTATTGAACACTATTCAAGTATTTTTCGTTAATTAGTTTTTGTCATGTGTTACATGAATTATGCTCACTCAATTGGATATTGTAATGCCCATATCTCGTATTACGTATTTGGAATACGTGTACGTATTTTGACCCGTATTGCATGTCTCCCTGCTTGATTTATTGGTATTTCATTGATGGGTTTATCTTGGTTCGGTTCGGTTTGTTGGCTTGGTTCGATTTTGCTTGATTTATGTGAACCAAACCACTCCCCCTACCACCACCTTCATTAAATATCCCACTAACATTTCTCTCTCCACGTTAACTTTCTTCTTCCCCACTATTACTTCTCCACCGACCAGGAGAGAGAGCTTAGGCAAGTGCATCTTGCTTCATGGAGGAAGTCCATTTTTATTGTTCCATTGTCTTTCTCATGTGTTTCTAACCCACTTTAGTACTTAGAGTTTTCATTTCTGTGGTTAATTTCTTGTAGATCTAGCCTTGAGGTATTTTCGGTTTTCATGAATTTTGATCTATCAAACTTGCATATTCTTGCTAGTTGATGGTTCCATGTTGTAAAGAATTTCGTTCTACCCCATTTTGACTTATGGAAGTTCGAATTTGGGCCTGGAATGAAGGATTTGTGGAGCTTTGAAGCCATGGATTTCATGACTTTTCTTTTCGGACAAGTGGGAAAGATACACAGTACTTGACCGCATGGATTTTCATGTGGCAAGTTTTTCTCAGCCACATATGGCTATTCCTAAATGAGCCGCATGGCTTTATGTGGAAGTGTATTATTTAATCTCCTTTACAATCGTTGGCCGTACCTTAGCATTTAATGCATGTATATGGAAACAAGGTTATATCAGCACATGGGAGCAAGGCTTAGCATTAAATGCTTGGCCACGTTAGCATGGCTTAGCATTTAATGCTTGCGTCACTTAGCTGCAGTTGCAAGCTTGCTTGGGCTTATTTAATAAATATTGGCCGCATATGACATTACTGGCCGCATATGGCATAAGTAATAGTGAGCCGCATAAATGCATGCATGGTTTAGTGCATTAAATAAATAAGCGAGCCGCATGCATTTATTAATTCAATGCATGCACTTATTAAATTAAGTGAGCTGCTAGCAGTAGCATTTTGCTATGGAATCAATGCTTGCTAGGAAATCAAATGCTTGTCCATCCGCATAAGCTTGTCCACTAGCATGAATTTAGCATTAATTAATGCAATTAGCATTCTTGCTTGCATATAATGCATGAATTAAGTGAGCATGCTGTAATAGACTAAGCCGCATAAGACTTGGCCTTTTGTTTGCCGTTAATGCATGAATCAAAGTGGAGTCGCATAAGGAAATTATTTAATATTAGTTGCTTATTTGCGTTTTCATGCAAGCAAACCGCATGGCCATTATTTATTTATTATTTATTTGTTTGTACTTTCATGCAAGCAAATGTGAGTGTGAGCCGCATGGATATTTATAGCATTAATAATTGCTTGATGCAGAGCCGCATGGCCTTTGGCCATTAAATATTATTATTTGCATGTTGCATTTTGTATGGAATCTAAGGTGAGCCGCATGGGCTCCCTTTCCCCTCTATCTAATATTTTGGCCACGGGAGCCACTCTTTTACTGGCAGTCATCATTTTATTGTTTGGCCACGTGCCATTTCCTTTGTTTAAGTGGAAGCTCGCAATTATTGACTTCCCACTCTCTGTCTTTTCTGACTGCATGAATATTTTTTGTTAGCATTTACTCTTGGCCGCATGGCCCTCTTCAGTTATTTCTGGCCGCATAAGCTTTGGCTAGCCGCACGGGTGGCCTCCCACTCTCTTTGGCCGCATGTATGTTATCCCACTTTTGGCCGCAGGGGATCCACTTTGATTGTTTTATTTGCCTGAATTGTGGTCAGAATTTCTTCCCACTCCCAACATGAAAGTTGTAGAGTTTCTCCTTGGCTTCAAGAATATATATATATATATTATTATTTAATTGCGTAAGTTTCTTTCCTCCTTGATAAATGACATGACTTGATAATGACCCGCCGTGGTGCACTCCCGACAAGATAACTTGATCTGACAATTTGACATGATAACTTGACATGATGATTCTTGATAGTGGCCCGCCGTGGCGCACTCTTGACATGATAAACCTGACATGATACTTCTCAAAATGCGGTTGCGACGGCTAATACGACTTGACAAGATTGAATAACCTGAACACCGTGGATGATTGTACTTGTAAAAATGAACCCGTCTTGTCTTGCATCATGTCTAGGACGGGGATCCCTGAGTACCACGGTCAGGGATACCCACTGAATTCGACTAAGGCTAACAACTAGAATAATCCAGTAGTCATGAAGAGATTTTCCAGCTACATGCAATCCCGTTATCTGGGTACCCCACTTGGAATTTGTAGCCTGCCGTCGAGTAGGACACATTTCCAGCACACTGTCATGTGTTGCCCTCTAAGTCACCTAAGGGTACATGCGGTTCCTGGACGATGTACCCACTTGAATTCAACCCTAATTGCGTCCGAATAGCCTGGATGGTCTGCAGGGCTTGTGGCAGCGGAAGAATCTCGCTGCATCTTGCTAGTAACTAGGCCTGTGAAAACCCTAGTTAGTTAAAGTATCAAGCCGTACTTATTGCTTGGCCGTGAAATATTGGATGGAGTTTAGTCAGTCTAGTCTTGTCTTGATTCTGTACAAGATTATTACATGTCCTGATTTCTTATATTATCTTGTCGATAAATGGTGGGAGAAACCAAGTTCTGTTCAGACGAAGGGTTACAACCCCGGTCCTTGTTTGGTTTACGGGTTATAACCTGGTTATCTGAATAGTCCCATGGTTATCTCCTCGTATATCACATGTTATATTTTTCCTAAATTCTTGTCTTATTTATTTACCTTATTATTATTGTGCTAATTGCTGGTTTTAGTTCCTAAGTGAAGCCTCCTTTGTGGCACTTGCTCTTCTGGGGTCTGACCCAGCTGGTTTTGTATGGCCAGATACCGGAGCAGCACCAGAGGATCTACCGACCTTCCAGCCACATGGTGACCACTAGAGGGAATCCTGACAACGAGTGGGTTATTTTTGGCTCTCCCACTTTATTGTAAAATTATTCTTTTGAGGCGTTTAGCCGCCGAGCAAGTGTTAGCTCGTGTACATTTTACTTACTGTCTGCCTACGGGCTGTAACATGATTGGCAACCTAGGGTTGATCATGTATGACTAAAACTCTCGCTAGTCCTCACATTTTGTAACGACTAGCTTCATGATCAGCTGGATATGTAATGTTTGGGATGCCTTACTATTGTATATTTGGTGATCTTACATCTTGTAACATTTACTTACTTGCTTGTGATTGAGACACTAGCCTTGTTCATGACCTGAAGAGACTGTTGGCTTGTAGATAAACCCTCATATATCTAGACAGCCGTGACCGTATAGTGGAGTGGATCCCATTTCATTATACGTAGCTGGCTATGTCTGCCCCCGCTCTCCAGTGTTCTGGTTCTGGGGCGTGACAGACATTAGTCTATTTTTTTCATATTGATAATTATTCCACAAGTATATTTTTGGAGCTTTAATCAGAATAAACTAGTTGTGCACTGTTTCATTTATACTAATATACAAACTTCAATTTTTTGAAGACGTAATCATTAGAAATATTTTAGATGTTTAGGAAATAAGAGACATGTTAACAGTGACAATAATACAAATTATTTTTGTACTTTTACTCTTAACATGATATTTATAATATCTCTTTAAGTCAGAAGCATCAGAGATTGTGACTTGATTATGAAAAGAGCAAACATGCTAAAGGTGAAGGTATATAAAACAAAAGTTCTTTGCTCTATCTTTCTGAATGTGCTGTTTTGTAAATCTTATTTTCCAAAGTCTTGGATACTAATGATATTTAGTGAGAATAATGGAACTACTTAAAATGATATACAAAATCATATTTCTTTTGAAGTGTTATTACTAAGATAAAAATCAAGAAGACAACGGGCTCCGATCAATTGAAAAGGTAATTTTCATATGTACAACCTACATTTTGTAATCATTCTTTATTCCTAAATTTAATTGGAGAAATATATTGTTGAAATATGAGCCAATTATTGGTTTATATATATGGTTCTATATATTGTTGTACTAAAGTGATTCTTCGCATGTTAGTTTTGCATGTTTGAATCTTATCGATTATATTATCATGATATTAGAATTTCTAATCAGACAAAGAAATCACAACATTGTTTCTATCACAATACTTAGAATATGTTAGGCAAACATTGGTTTCCATATAATCCGTGACATTATAATTCCTTTGTGTAACACCCCTTCCCAAATTCTGAAATATTTTATTATTATATTTTATTCATTTATTTAATTGATTAGCATAGAATTTATTTGCCTTTCATAATTATGTGCCTACATATATTGTTTATTCATAAATATTCAATAATGAAATAAATGGATACATATATTTACATACAGGGTGTCAACGGGTATGTATACAGAAATATATAATTTTGAATGTGTATGTATAGATACATATAATACATGTGTGTATGTGAAATTGTATAAAAATATATTAATAGATATGTGTGTACGTGTATATAAATATAGATATATAAGAGTGTACGAGTGTATATATAAATATATTATTTATATGAGTGCATGTTATATATATATATGTATATGTGTACAGGTGTATGAATATATATGTATAATATATATGTATAATATATATGTATGTGTGTACAGGTGTATGAATATATATATGTATTATATATATGTATATATATATATGTATATGTGTACAGGTGTATGAATATATATGTAAATAATATATATGTATATGTGTACAGGTGTATGAATATATATGTATAATATATATGTATATGTGTACAGGTGTATGAATATATAAATTCGTATTTGTGTGTAAATATATACTTATATATATAGATAATAGATTTATACATATTAATGTATAATAGATTTATATAGAATTATAAGGCATACAGATTTATAATATATGTAAAATTGTATATGTGTATATATGTATATATATGAATATTCGTATACGTGTATGCATAAATATATATATATATATATATATATATATATATATATATATATATATATATATATATATATATATATATATATATACGTGTGTGTAAATAGATTATATATATATAGATTTATATATATAATGAAATAGAAATTAGTAATAGAAAAAGAAAAAGGAAATGAGAAAGAATAAGAAGCAAAAGCAATAGCAATCCCAACTACCTAAACCTACCCGGCCACAGGGAAATCCCAAGCCCGAGCCCAACACAGCAGGAGCTCTCGGCCTGTGTTACACAGCAGGAGCTCTCGGCCTGTATTCGTAAGTATATAGAACAAAGAGAGGTCGAGAGAGAAGAGGACACTCGAACCCTAACCCGCCGTCACCTTCCTCCACGCGCCGACCGCCGTACAACTGTGCGACCCCCCCACACCTGGCACACCCTGCGCGTCGCCGCCAAAGGCCGGCCGGACGAAGCCGCCGTACAGCGCGCGCGAGCGCGCGCAACCAACAGGAAGCAACAGCAGTAGTGCTGCGAGGGAGTCGACTTCGCGTGGAGATTTCTCCCTCCTCGGTCGACGAAACGTCGAACCAGTTGCTCAGGTACGACCACAATATAACCACCTTTAATTCCCATTAATTAGTTTAAATTCTAGGGACGCGAGACTCGAAAGAAATCGAGTTGAAAACCCCGAGGAACCTGTCGCAAATAGCGAAACAGGGCAGTCCAATCACCCACCTTTGAGGATCGTTTCTGATCAATCCAGCAACCATCTAGAAATTCCACCTGAACACAATTTTAGACAACATATAGAGCTTCGAATCCCTTCTTGCGGAATTTGAATTCATCGACTGAGCGTCGAGAAATCGAATCCCAAAGTTTCCTAAAAACCTGTTTTTAAAACTTGAAAATCGCTCCACACGACGTCCGTCCCGCCATTTCGGGCGACGTGGTCGCACACCGAAGACATCGAAAGCTGCGTAACAGCTTTGTGGTCGTGTGGGTTTTGACAGAATTCAAATTGGTCGCGTGTGCGCGACGAATTCGACGCGTATCCGTCGGAATCGCCCCGTATCCGTCCAATGCAAATTCAGTCATTACTTTGTGCACGCTCGTCAGATCGAAACGAAACTTGCGCCATCAGAACCGTATCATTTTTTTGGTCCTGTATGCCAAGTTTGGTCCAATTCTGAGACAGTTAAATCCGATGTCGTTTTGCGGGCCCCACGGTCCCACTCAACGAGGGATTTTGTGCACGGCCCGCCGGAATCCAACTTTGGACATACGGTTGGTTTCGTATCAGAAAATTGGATCCGTAGACATATAGTTTGATGACTTTAGAGACCGTTGACTCTGGCACGCTTTTCGGTGCAAAGCGGGTCCAACGGCGGATATCGTTTTGTCCAAAATTACCGTTTTGCCCCTGTGTCCAGAATTGGACTTAAGGACAGGCAATCCTAACTAATTGGACTATTCTGAGATCATTGGTATTGTTTATTTCAGCTTCCGGAGACTGTTGTATGGGTTTTGACTATTGTAGCATACTGAGTGGCTCAGATCATCGGTTTCACCAGCACAGGACCACAGGCGAGTACAGTTTATTGTCTGTATTTCGATATTGATCTTTACTATATTTTATTGATTAGTCATTGTTCATGTAATTTTTATACTCTATTATAAATTATTGAATCGGGAATGAGAAGTACCAAGGATGTGTGATCTGACCATAGCCCGTGTTATTTTCTGCAGTAGACCTCGTAGACATTGTTTATTTTCTGCAAGTAGACCTCGTAGATATTATTTATTTTCTGCAGTAGACCTCGTAGACATTGTTATTTTCTGCAAGTAGACCTCGTAGACATTGTTTATTTTCTGCAGTAGACCTCGTAGACATTGTTTAATTTCTGCAAGTAGACCTCGTAGACCGTGCGGTGTAGCACCCCAGACCAATCACATGTCAAAGGTACTTCTAACGGTGGAAAGTATATTGGTCTATTTATTACTATTGATTTTTCTTACGGCTTTACTGTTATTTTCAAAACTCATGATTTATGTCTAACCTTTGTTTTATAGTCATTTTCTTTATTGAAATTGCATTCAGTGAATTGTGCTCGTTCCATTCCTGACTGGAAACCAACATTTTCAGGTTAGCCGCGGATTCACTTAGCTTGGTAAGTGACGGGAACACTTGCAGACAAAATTCTAGAGACTAGTTAGATAGTTGAGTTGTAGTCATTTATTTATTTGTACAAGTTTATTTTCTACAAATGTAAAACTTGTGATCATTGTAAGTTAAATTAATTATGTGAATGGGCATTATTTGTGATTTTGATCTTCATGGCCGTGACAGCGTTCTACCGCCGACACTGCGGCGTAGGCTGGCTTGGACACGTCTCGTATCCGTTTTATAAAAAAAAAATGGGTGCGGGTCATGACAAGTTTTGTGGTGGCCCATGCAGGTCTGTCTTCGCAAATAATGCGAACTCGTGATAGTACTTAAGTTAGTCGTACTATTGCGAGCCTGTGACTTCGAAATGCTCATTCACATTTAAGGATTAATTTAATTTAAGAGAATGACTAGGACTAGGAGTCCCTTATACAAATTTACCGATGGGGTAGTCTAGGCCATGCAATTTTGATGAGGAGTTATTAATTTTGATAGTTGTCAGATTTTCATAGGTACACTATTACCACTTGATAGGACGATATGATCCAATGTGGATAGATTATTCACTTAGAGTGGCAGAGCTTCCTAGAAGTAATGATCTAACCTATATGAATTGTTCAATTCCTTCTCTTTGCCTCTTTAGATATCATCATCACATTTTAGTCCGAATTGCCTATGTATTCCTATTTTGCCCTAAGAATTATTAATTTTATATAGCTTCTGATTATGTTATCCATATTCGAAACTTGAGTTAGTTTCGAACCAAGTTTTTCCTCAATGGTTTGGATGCACATGAAATAGATATTAGAATGGTTGTATTTCTTTATCTTCATTCCTCCCTGTTCAATCTTTTATTGTAAGGTTGCGATTGATAGATACTTATGTTTTATTTCATAGTCAACTTGTTTGAATCTATAGAAGCCCATAAAGTTTTACAGATATAGTTAAAAGAATGTTAGTTGACTCATAATGGCAGGACAGCAGCGCACTGTCGCCGTTTATTTGAATTATGGACTCACTGCAGCCAGCAGCGCACTGGCGAGACACGACCCTAGAGTTGAAACTTTTAAGGAAATTATAGGTTATAGAATATTCCTAAAAACTATGGCTGGTGGTCCTCCTTGATCATAGTCACCCGGGTGTCGAGATAAGGTAGAGTATCTGATAGCATATCACATCTGAATCACAGAACCAAGGGTTTACCACAGCCCGAGTATACGGGTGAAGCATAATCCTCGGTGAAATAATTTCAGACGTGATTACAAGTTTAGAGTACTATAGAGGATAGGACCGTGCCATGTACGTCCCATAAGATACAAAGCCAATAGTAATGGAAGTTTGTAAGTTTGGTAGTATGTCTTCCGACCTAGCACTCCGTATGATCCTCGTGATCTATAGATGAGGAAATTGACTGACACTAATAGGTTACCTAGAATATAGAATTCAGAAGTCCATAAACCATTAGTCGACCAATGCCTTATGATAAGAAGATTAGTAGGAAGACTGTATAAGCAAGAACACCAGATGAGTTTTTGATTCTCACAAAACTCAAACTACTTGTAACTCCTTTCAAATTCTCGCGTACTTGTAATTTGACTATTTTGACCAATGTTGCTATCACAACCTAGTTTTGCAAGCTTAATATTTTATCGAGCTTGATTCAAGACATATGCTTATTGGGGACGCCCACTAACTTATTGTCAAATCAGAATCAGTGTATTATGGTCTGATCAACCATGATGCTTTGGTTTGCTCTTCGTTTAATTACACTACGTAGATTGAGATATAGATGTCTCTAGGATCTCGTCCACGACTGCTTTGACAATTCCTTTTGAATTATATGTTCGCCCTTGAATCACGAAATTGTATTCAGTAACATCTCCTTTGAATTCTTATTATTTTTGTCTTTCACCGATTTGGAAGGACGAAAGCTCATGATGGCAGAGAGATACAGAGTATTTCCTTGGCTATGATAATGATAGGCACAAGTATAGCTACCATCGGCCAGTCATGTGTTTGGGTTACTCGTTCTCCCATCAACCCACAAACTACTGTTGAGACTTTCGAGCCATCTGAATTTGAGAATGATTAGGGTTTTACCCTTAGTCAGAACTCCAATCTAGGAGACTATCTATTCTCAAGAAACCAAACGTCGTGAGCCTCTAATCATTGCCAGAAGTTTGCCTTAACTAGAAACTCTTGAGCCTTAACCCAACCCTTCCTCGACCAAAGCCCACAGTTAATGAGTGGACAAGGGAAAGGACAATCATTTATCGTAACTATGGTAGACACTCATCCCGAGAGTGGTTTCCAACCAGTATTGCCCTAGTTATGTAAATTTTATTATTAAGACCTAACTAGTGTTGGAACACCACAGTCACTAGTTTGGCCAATACCATAGCTTAAATACCCTGTCATATTATGATCTACCAGTGGTCAATAGCAATACATGATCACTACAACCCTTGTGACCATAGTCTGGCAGGTTTGACACAAATAAAATTTCTTGACTCAGTTGTTAGAAATCTTTTCTTATGTTGTACCTTGGAGTTGGTTACCCCATCGGAAACTCTCATATATTGTGGACGAGTGGATCATTCTATTTTATTGACCATGTGTCATTATACACACTCGATTTCCAATTATTGAGGAACGATCCTTGATTTGATTTATATCTATTGTATCCCGATACGCCGTGCATTACTCCCTATTAACAAAGAGTCGAGGTACAGTATCCGGACTTTGGAAACCCTCTATCCTCAATATTCATAAGACCACGTCCTATTCTAAGGTGGGTAGACTGTAAGCCTCCTAAAATTTTGGGATATACGAAGATCACCGATTGATTAGAATAAATATTATTAGAATGATAGTTAGTGCCCTATAGACTCCCACTTTCCATTTAGATCATTTTGTGTTCCCGGCCGTGTCATTAATATTCGGAGCACAAGACCAGCTGTTAGCTTCCAACAAATTTTATATGCAAGTTCTAGACGAGCCCACCTTCATCTAGGTATATCATGTCCCACTCCAATACGTCCCCTTGTACTCTATTTTTATGGTACGATTTTCAGGACAGAAGGACTAGGTATAACCCTTACCATAATACCGGTATGCTTTCCGACTCCTATTAGAGACTCAACCTCGACTCAAACCTTTCGACCCAATATATGGTTGGGATCTACTCGAAGCCCACTACGCACATGCCACTAGTGTGCCACCCAATTGAGGCCTCATGTGCTACTTAAACACAAAAGTCTTGGAAGGTACATTTTGGGCTTCATGAACCTAGCTAACCAACCTGACGACCAACTAGCTCAACCCTTGGATAGAAACCTATTGCAGGATACCCTAATCTGGTAGGAAGAGTTTTATCATTAGGATCTTATCCAAATCCATATAGATTGACCCAATGTTCATCCAATCAACGACTAATGTCCAAATAGAGAATCCATTGAGACCACGATCTTGATTTCTCAAATTCTGTTCCATTATGGGACCTTGTTTAAATTAGAATTTCGAGAACGAGATTTCTGTATTGCACGGAGTGCAAGCCTTTTTTAAAAACGAAGGGCCCTCCGGGTTAGCAAGAGAGTGGACTAGAGTAGCCCAATCTAGCAAATAAGACAATGGTCCGTAACTTTCTTTCTGCATCATTGGATACCCTCTACCGCTTTGGGAACTTCATGGTCGCTCTCGATTATTTTCCTATCTTCCTGTCCTTTCTATTGCAGGGAGACGAAGGTCATACTTACTAGAGTTTATCAATATTTTTGCTACTTGTGTAAATTTGTTGTTTGTTAGATTTTGGGTTATTTAATAGATATGAGAGGATTATAGAGGCCGACAGCAGTAGATGTCCATTTTAGCAAGTAATTGGAAGATTATAAAGTTTTAGGGACATACCATTGAGGGAGTAGTGTGACCAAAGGTGGGTAGAAGTCATTGATGATTCGTAGTTACGCAATGGCAAGGAGAAAGATATAAATATTTCTGAGAAATTAAAATTCGAGGATATTGTGGTAATAGTGGATTTATTTATTTTTATTTTTATGTTTTGAATTTTGGCATGTTTATGAGTTAGAATTTCGAGGACGAAATTATTTTTAAGGTGGGTAGATTTGTAACTCCCCTTCCCAAAATTCTGAAATATTTTATTATTATTATATTTTATTCATTTATTTAATTGATTAGCATAGAATTTATTTGCCTTTCATAATTATGTGCCTCCTACATATATTTGTTTATTCATTACAATTCAATAATGAATATAAATGGATACATATTATTTACATACAGGGTGTCAACGGGTATGTATACAGAAATATATAATATTATGAATGTGTATGTATAGATACATATAATACATGTGTGTATGTGAAATTGTATAAAAATATATTATATAGATATGTGTGTATGTCACGACCCGCACCCGTTTTTTTTTTTTTATAAACGGATACGAGAAGTGTCCAAGCCAGCCTACGCCGCAGTGTCGGCGGTAGAACGCTGTCACGGCCATGAAGATCAAAATCACAAACAATACTCATTCACAAAATTAATTTAATTTACAAGAGCACAAGTTTTACTTTTGTAGAAAAATATAAACTTGTACAATGACTACAACTCATCTATCTAACTAGTCTCTAGGCTTTTGTCTGCAAGTATTCCCGTCACTCCCCAAGCTAAGTGAATCCACGGCTAACCTGAAAATGTTGGTTTCCAGTCAGGAATGGAACGAGCACAATTCACTGAATGCAATTTCAAATAAAGAAAATGACTATAAACAAAGGTTAGACATCAATCATGAGTTTTGAAAATAATAGTAAAGCCGTAAGAAAAATCAATAGTAATAAATAGACCAATATACTTTCCACCGTTAGAAGTACCTTTGACATGTGATCGGTCTGGGGTGCTACACCGCACGGTCTACGATATCTACTTGCAGAATATAAACACTGTCTACGATGTCTACTGCATAAAATAAACAATGTCTACGATGTCTACTGCATAAAATAAACAATGTCTACGATGTCTACTGCATAAAATAAACAATGTCTACGATATCTACAATGTCTACGATATCTACAATGTCTACGATATCTACAATGTCTATGATATCTACAATGTCTACGCTATCTACAATGTCTACGATATCTACAATGTCTACGGTCGGATCACACATCCTTGGTACTTCTCATTCCCGACTCAACAATTTATAATAGAGTATAAAATCACACAACCAATGACTAATCAATGAAATATAGTAAAGATCAATATCGAAATGCAGACAATAAACTGTACTCGCCTGTGGTCCTGTGCTGGTGAAACCGACGATCCAAATCACTCAATATACTGCAATAGTCAAAACCCGTACAACAGTCCCCGGAAGCTGAAATAGACAATACCAATGATCTCAGAATAGTCAAATTAGCTAGATTGCCTGTCCTTAAGTCCAATTCTGGACACAGGGGCAAAACGGTAATTTTGGGCAAAAACGATGTCCGCCGTTGGACCCGCTTTGCACCGAAAAGCGTGCCAGGGTCAACTGTCTCTAAAGTCGTCAAACTACATGTCTATGGATCCAGTTTTCCGATACGAACCCAACCGTATATCCAGAGTTGGATTCCGGCGGGCCGTGCACAAAATCACCCGTTGAGTGGGACCGTGGGACCCGCAGAACGACGTCGGATTCGACTGTCTCAGAATTGGACCAAACTTGGCATACAGGACCAGAAAAACGATACGGTCCTGTTGGCACAAGTTTCGTCTCGATCTGATGAACGTGCACAAAGTAATTGGAGAATTTGCAAAGTGCACGATACGGGGAATTTCGACGGATACGCATCAAATTCGTCGCGCACACGTGACCAATTTGAATTCTGTTAATGCCCACACGACCACGAAGCCGTTACGCAGCTTTTGATGGTTTCGGTTCGCGACCACGTCGTCCCGATTGGCGTGACGCACGTTGTGTGGAGCGTTTTTCTAGTTTTGAAAATAGATTTTTGTTGAACTTTGAAAGTTGATTTCTTCGCACACAGTTGATGAAAATCGAAACAACAAATTAGGTTATGAAGCCCTACATGTTGTCTCTAACTTTGTTCAAGTAGAATTTCTAAAAGGCTGCAGGATCGATCAGAATCGATATTCAAACAGGGGTGATTGGACTGGTTTTCTACGTCCTGTTTTGACAGTTATTCGATCGACTTCACGTCGATTTCCTGGGTCGATCGCACGTTTGTAACAGAAAGTAACTACTGGGGTTTGAAGATGGTTATAAAGGCTCTCCAAAACAATTTACGGATCGCAAAACGACGAAGTATAGTGGAAGAACTTTACCCGCGAAGTTGGGTGTTCCCGCACTAGCTGCTGCGGCTGTGTTCCCTGCGTACGCGCGCGCGAGTGCGGCCTGGCCGGCGGTGGTTCTCAGGGCGGTGCGCGGTTGCGTCGGCGGCGGGTGGCCGCCCCGACGACTGGGGTTGGGGGTGCGGCGCTGTGAGGGGTTAGGGTTGGGAGTCTTCATCGATTGGTTCTTCTTTCAACTTTCGGTCTCACACGTTATATATAACGTAACTGTATATATACACAATGTTCTCGGCTGGCTGGGCTGGGCACTCCCATGCGCGGTTTGGGGATTCGACCAACTGGGCCTATCCCGAGCCCGACTTTACTGGGATTGGCTTTGCTATATATTTTTTTTTTTTGCAAACACGCAGCAATACCAACTCCACCGAAACCCAGCTCATGAAGGAATTGATCTATGAAGGGTGTAATGGTCCATTAGGAGAGAAAATAATCCACAGCTAGGCTCGTTTGGGGGGAGGGCCCAATGGCTGGGCCGAGCTACTACTGCTCAAACCTATTGCTTATTCATTCCTTCATTCTATTCTTCTTCTTTTGTATTAAAGAAATAACTAAATATGTATATATCTATTTATATATATACAATTATATATACACATATTTATTTGTATATACCATTATATATTTACACATATTTATTTATAATTATACACTCACATATATAATTATATATTTATACACATACACGTATATACTTATACACATTTAATATATATATCTATATCTATATTCACACATACACATAAATATATATATTTTCACACATATACATATATACGAATATTTATATAGACATATACATATCTACAATATCTATATATAGGCATATATATATTCAAACTCATACACAATATATATTTATAAATACACATATATACCTTGTATATAAATACCATATTCAATCTAAAATGTTTAAAATCAATATAAAATATATTTCCAAATAAAATATCAATATATTTATTTCTATATATAATATATCTATTTAAATGTGTACATATACCCATATACTCGTACACATATCTATATAATATATATCCATAAAACCTAAATAAAAACCCAATATTATATATTCCTAGAGTAAGGTCTATTTTTATAAATATGAATATAATAACATTTTGACGAAGATAATACAACCAATAATAAAAATATTATATAACAGTAATCACAATAAAATTGAAATTAATAATAATGATGATAAAATCACCATTCCAATAAAATAAATAATAATAAAATATTCTAAAATTCTGGGAAGGGGAGCTACAAATCTACCCACCTTAAAAATAATTTCGTCCTCGAAATTCTAACTCATAACTATTCCTAAAATTCAAAAGGAGAGTCTACCTTAATCTTAATCTCCTTTTTAATTTCTCGAAAATATTTGTATCCTCCTTTTAGTCATTTCGTAACTACGAATCATTGAGGACTTCTACCTACCTTTGGTCACACTACTTCCTCAAATCTCATGCCACTAAAACTTTATAATCGTCCAATTTCTTGCTACAATTCCTACAAATAGATATCTACCGCTTATGGCCTCTATAACCCTTCTCCATCTATCAACAACCCAAAATCTAACAAGCAAACAATTTCACAAGTAGCTAGAAAATATTGGTAATTCTAATAAGCATGACCATTTGTCACTCTACAATGGGAAGGACAAGAAGATAAGGAAAAATAATCGAAAGCGAATATAAGTTCCCAGAGCGGTAGAGGGTATCCAATGATGTAGACATAAAGAAAGTCTATGAAACATTGACTTATTTACTAGATTGGCTACTCTAGTCCAGTCATTTGCTAGATCAACGAACCCTTCGTTCTTAGAGGAGCTTGCCATCCGTGCAATACAGGAGTTTCGTTCTCGAAATTCTAAACTAAGTTCCATACTAGGAAAGAAAAAAGAAAAAAAATTGGAGAAATCAAGATTGTGATCTTTTTCGTGGTTATTTAACCACACGAGCAAGGGATAAAGTGCAATACAAGTTCGTATCGCGACTTCCAGGTAGATGGAATATTGGTTACGAATGACTTCACATTCTATGAGGGGGAGACTACGTAATAGGTATAGGGACCTATCTCAACTAGTCCGATTTTTATAGTCAACTATGGTGGTATGCATGGACGGGTTTAACCGGATTTAAATGGATTCCTCATTGGACGTCAATCGTTGGTTAGATGACCCTCGGATTTCAGTCTCTATTGACTGGTCTAGTTCCCCATGGTAAACTATTACTGCTAGGTTAGGATAATCCTAGAATAGTTTTCATCCAAGTGATTCGAGCTAGATGGGCAGTCGGATTGGTTCGCTAGGTTCCTAAAGCCCAAAATGCGTCTTCGGTGACTCCTGTGTTTAAGTAGCACAAGAGGCCTCTATCAAGTGGCATACTAGTGGCGTGTGCGTAGTGGGCTTCGAGTAGATCACCACCACATATTGGGTCGAAGGAATTGAGTCAAAGTTGAGGCTCTAGTGGAAGTCGGGAAGTATACCGCTATTGTGGTAAGGGTTGTAGCTAGTCCTTTTAACCTGAAAGTTGTAGCATAAAGATAAAGTACAAGGGGACGATTTTGAGCGGGACATGATATACCTTGATGAAGATGGACTCGTCTAGATCTTACATGTAAAATTTGTTGGAAGGCAACAGCTGGTCTTGTGCTTCGAATATTAATGACACGGCCGTGGACACAAAATGATCTAAATGGAGAGTGGGAGTCTATAGGGCACTAAATAAAATTTATTATAATCAATCGGTGATCTTCGTATATCCTAAATTATAGGAGGCTTACAGTCTACCCACCTTAAAAATAATAGGACATGGTCTTAGGAATATTGAGGTTGAGGGTTCCCAAATTCCGGATACTGTACCTCGACTCTTTGGTATAGGGAATGAGGCACGGCGTATCGGGATACGGTAGATGTGAGTCAAGTCAATGATCATTCCTCAATAAATGAGAAACGAGGGGTGTATAATAACACATGGTCGATAACATAGAGGAACATACCCATCCATAGTGTACAAGAGTTATCGACGGGATAACCAGCTATAAGGCACAAGATTTCTACTACAAAATCGTGAATCTCCATTTGTGTCAACCCGCCAGACTATCTTCACAAGAGTCGTAGTGATCGTGTATTGCTGTTGACAATTGGTAGACAGGGTATTTAAGCTATGGTAATGGCTAAGCTAGTGACTGTGGTGTTCCAACACTAGTTAGGTTTTAATATCAAACATTTACCTAACTAGGGTAATATTTGTTGAAAACCAATCTCGGGAGGAGTGTCACGGTAAATGATTACCCTATTGTCCACTCATCTCATGTCTAACTGTGGGCTTAAGGGTTGCTAGTTAAAGCAAGCTTCAAGCAATAAATTAGAGACTCACAACATTTGGTTTCTTGAGGAGTGGTAGTCTCCTAGGTTGGCAGTCGACTAAGGGTAAAATCCTAATCATTTTCGAATTCAGATGATTTGAAAGTCCCAAAAGTAGTTTGAGGGTCGAGAGAAAATGAGTAACTCAAGGCAAGGTTCTAGTCACATGGCTAGCCGATGACAGCTATACTTGCGTATACTACTATCATAGCCACGGGAATACTCTGTATCTATCTATCAATTACGAGCTTCTGCCTTTCCGAACCAATGAAAGACAAAACAATAAAGAGTTCAAGAAGGATGTTACTGAATACAATCACGTGATTCAAAGGCGAACATATAATTCAAAAGGAATTGTCAAGCAGTCGTGGATGAGACTCTAGAGACATCTACATCTCGATCCACGTAGGATAGTTAAATAAAGTGCGAACCAAATGCATCATGGTTGATCAGACCATAATACACTGATTCTGATTAGACAATATGTTAGTGGGCGTCCCCAATAAACATAAGTCTCGAATCAAGCTCGATAAAAGAGTAAGCTTGCAAAACTAGGCGGTAATAGCAGCGTTTGTTAAGATAGTCGAATACAATTATGCGAGATTTTTGAAAGAAGGCACAAGTAGTTCGAGTTTTTGTGAGAATCAAACCTTACCTGATGTTCTTGCTTATACAGTCATCCTACTATCTTCTTATTCATAAGACCTTGGTCAACCAATAGATTATGGACTTCTAAATTCTATATTCCAGGTAAACCTATTAGTGTCAGTTAATTCTCTCGTCAATAGGGCACAAGGACCGTGGAATGCTAGGTTGGGAGGCATGCTACTCAACTTGCAGAACTTCCACTAATATTGGCTTTGGATCTCAAGGAACGTACAGGGCATTTCCCTATCCTCCATTGTATCCTAAACTTGTAATCACGTCTGAAGTTATTTCACCGAGGACTACGCCTCGCCCGTATACTCGGGCTGTGGTAAACCCTTGGTTTCGTAACTCAAATATGATACGAAGTCAAACACTTCTTAACCCTATCCAATATTGACTCAAGGGTAACGGCGATCAAAGAGAGGACCACTAGCCATAGTTTTGGCAATATCCCATCACCTATATTTTCTTAACTAATTTCGCCCCTAGGGGTTGTGTCTCGCCAGTGCGCTGCTGGCTGCAGTGTATCCATAGTCTCCAAAATTCAATTAAATGGCGACAGTGCGCTGCTGTCCTGCCATTATGAGTCAACTTAATATTCTTTTAACTACATATGTAAAACTTCATGGGCTTATAGAGATTAAAACAGGTTGACTATGAACTAAAGCGTAGGTATCTATCAGTCACCATCCTTAAATAAAGGTGAATATGGATAAAATAACTGAAGACAAAGAAATACAAACATTTTAACTATTCCATTGTATTCAAACATTGAGGAAAAACTTGAACCAAAATTAACTCGAGGTCCGTATATGGATAATCTAATAAAAAATTATATATAAAATAATAATCCTTAGGGCAAAATAGGGACTGAGGAGGCAATCCGGACTACGATATGAGGATGATGTCTAAAGAGGCAAGGAGAAGGAATTGCACCATTTATCGAGGTTAGATCATTAATTCTAGGAAACCCTATTTCACCAAGGGAATAATCTATTCACATTGGATCATATCGTCATATCAAGAGGTAATAGTGTACCTATGGAGATCTAACAAACTATCAAAATTAATAACTCCTCATCTAAATTACATGGCCTATACTATCCATCGATCAATTTGTGTAAGGGACTCCTAGTCCTAGTCATTCTCTTAAATTAAATTAATCCTTGTTCGTGAATGAGCATTTTCTAGTCGCAGGCTCGCAATAGTACAACTAACTAAGGTACTATCACGAGTTCGCATGATTTGCGAAGACTGACCTGCATGGGCCACCACAAAAACTTGTCACGACCCGCACCCATTTTTTTTTATAAACGGATACGAGAAGTGTCCAAGCCAGCCTACGCCGCAGTGTCGGCGGTAGAACGCTGTCACGGCCATGAAGATCAAAATCACAAACAATACTCATTCACAAAATTAATTTAATTTACAAGAGCACAAGTTTTACTTTTGTAGAAAAATATAAACTTGTACAATGACTACAACTCATCTATCTAACTAGTCTCTAGGCTTTTGTCTGCAAGTATTCCCGTCACTCCCCAAGCTAAGTGAATCCACGGCTAACCTGAAAATGTTGGTTTCCAGTCAGGAATGGAACGAGCACAATTCACTGAATGCAATTTCAAATAAAGAAAATGACTATAAACAAAGGTTAGACATCAATCATGAGTTTTGAAAATAATAGTAAAGCCGTAAGAAAAATCAATAGTAATAAATAGACCAATATACTTTCCACCGTTAGAAGTACCTTTGACATGTGATCGGTCTGGGGTGCTACACCGCACGGTCTACGATATCTACTTGCAGAATATAAACACTGTCTACGATATCTACTGCATAAAATAAACAATGTCTACGATGTCTACTGCATAAAATAAACAATGTCTACGATGTCTACTGCATAAAATAAACAATGTCTACGATATCTACAATGTCTACGATATCTATAATGTCTACGATATCTACAATGTCTACGATATCTACAATGTCTACGATATCTATAATGTCTACGCTATCTACAATGTCTACGATATCTACAATGTCTACGGTCGGATCACACATCCTTGGTACTTCTCATTTCCGACTCAACAATTTATAATAGAGTATAAAAATCACATAACCAATGACTAATCAATGAAATATAGTAAAGATCAATATCGAAATGCAGACAATAAACTGTACTCGCCTGTGGTCCTGTGCTGGTGAAACCGACGATCCAAATCACTCAATATACTGCAATAGTCAAAACCCGTACAACAGTCCCCGGAAGCTAAAATAGACAATACCAATGATCTCAAAATAGTCAAATTAGCTAGGATTGCCTGTCCTTAAGTCCAATTCTGGACACAGGGGCAAAACGGTAATTTTGGACAAAAATGATGTCCGCCGTTGGACCCGCTTTGCACCGAAAAGCGTGCCAGGGTCAACGGTCTCTAAAGTCGTCAAACTACATGTCTACGGATCCAGTTTTCCGATACAAACCCAACCGTATATCCAGAGTTGGATTCCGGCGGGCCGTGCACAAAATCACCCGTTGAGTGGGACCGTGGGGCCCGCAGAACGACGTCGGATTCGACTGTCTCAGAATTGGACCAAACTTGGCATACAGGACCAGAAAAACGATACGGTCCTGTTGGCACAAGTTTCGTCTCGATCTGATGAACGTGCACAAAGTAATTGGAGAATTTGTAAAGTGCACGATACGGGGAATTTCGACGGATACGCATCAAATTCGTCGCGCACACGCGACCAATTTGAATTCCGTCAATGCCCACACGACCACGAAGCCGTTACGCAGCTTTCGATGGTTTCGGTTCGCGACCACGTCGTCCCGATTGGCGTGACGCACGTTGTGTGGAGCGTTTTTCTAGTTTTGAAAACAGATTTTTGTTGAACTTTGAAAGTTGATTTCTTCGCACACAGTTGATGAAAATCGAAACAACAAATTAGGTTATGAAGCCCTACATGTTGTCTCTAACTTTGTTCAAGTAGAATTTCTAAAAGGCTGCAGGATCGATCAGAATCGATATTCAAACAGGGGTGATTGGACTGGTTTTCTACGTCCTGTTTTGACAGTTATTCGATCGACTTCACGTCGATTTCCTGGGTCGATCGCGCATTTGTAACAGAAAGTAACTACTGGGGTTTGAAGATGGTTATAAAGGCTCTCCAAAACAATTTACGGATCGTAAAACGACGAAGTATAGTGGAAGAACTTTACCCGCGAAGTTGGGTGTTCCCGCACTAGCTGCTGCGGCTGTGTTCCCTGCGTACGCGCGCGCGAGTGCGGCCTGGCCGGCGGTGGTTCTCAGGGCGGTGCGCGGTTGCGTCGGCGGCGGGTGGCCGCCCCGACGACTGGGGTTGGGGGTGCGGCGCTGTGAGGGGTTAGGGTTGAGAGTCTTCATCGATTGGTTCTTCTTTCAACTTTCGGTCTCACACGTTATATATAACGTAACTGTATATATACACAATGTTCTCGGCTGGCTGGGCTGGGCACTCCCATGCGCGGTTTGGGGTATTCGACCAACTGGGCCTATCCCGAGCCCGACTTTACTGGGATTGGCTTTGCTATATATATTTTTTTTTTTTGCAAACACGCAGCAATACCAACTCCACCGAAACCCAGCTCATGAAGGAATTGATCTATGAAGGGTGTAATGGTCCATTAGGAGAGAAAATAATCCACAGCTAGGCTCGTTTGGGGGGAGGGCCCAATGGCTGGGCCGAGCTACTACTGCTCAAACCTATTGCTTATTCATTCCTTCATTCTATTCTTCTTCTTTTGTATTAAAGAAATAACTAAATATGTATATATCTATTTATATATATACAATTATATATATACACATATTTATTTGTATATACCATTATATATTTACACATATTTATTTATAATTATACACTCACATATATAATTATATATTTTATACACATACACGTATATACTTATACACATTTAATATATATATCTATATCTATATTCACACATACACATAAATATATATATTTTCACACATATACATATATACGAATATTTATATAGACATATACATATCTACAAATATCTATATATAGGCATATATATATTCAAACTCATACACAATATATATTTATAAATACACATATATACCTTGTATATAAATACCATATTCAATCTAAAATGTTTAAAATCAATATAAAATATATTTCCAAATAAAATATCAATATATTTATTTCTATATATAATATATCTATTTAAATGTGTACATATACCCATATACTCGTACACATATCTATATAATATATATCCATAAAACCTAAATAAAAACCCAATATTATATATTCCTAGAGTAAGGTCTATTTTTATAAATATGAATATAATAACATTTTTGACGAAGATAATACAACCAATAATAAAAATATTATATAACAGTAATCACAATAAAATTGAAATTAATAATAATGATGATAAAATCACCATTCCAATAAAATAAATAATAATAAAATATTCTAAAATTCTGGGAAGGGGAGCTACAGTGTACGTGTATATAAATATAGATATATAAGAGTGTACGAGTGTATATATATAAATATATATATTTATATGAGTGCATGTATATATATATATATATATATATATATATATATATATATATATATATGTATATGTGTACAGGTGTATGAATATATAAATTCGTATTTGTGTGTAAATATATATACTTATATATAATAGATAATAGATTTATACATATTAATGTATAATAGATTTATATAGAATTATAAGGCATACAGATTTATAATATATGTAAAATTGTATATGTGTATATATGTATATATATGAATATTCGTATACGTGTATGCATATATATATATATATATATATATATATATATATATATATATATATATATATATATATATACGTGTGTGTAAATAGATTATATATATATATATATATATAGATTTATATATATAATGAAATTGAAATTAGTAATAGAAAAAGAAAAAGGAAAAGAGAAAGAATAAGAAGCAAAAGCAATAGCAATCCCAACTACCTAAACCTACCCGGCCACAGGGAAATCCCAAGCCCGAGCCCAACACAGCAGGAGCTCTCGGCCTGTGTTACACAGCAGGAGCTCTCGGCCTGTATTCGTAAGTATATAGAACAGAGAGAGGTCGAGAGAGAAGAGGACACTCGAACCCTAACCCGCCGTCACCTTCCTCCATGCGCCGACCCCCGTACAACTGCGCGACCCCCCCACGCCTGGCATACCCTGCGCGTCGTCGCCGCAGGCCGGCCGGACGGAGCCGCCGTACAGCGCGCGCGAGCGCGCGCAACCAACAGGAAGCAACAGCAATAGTGCTGCGAGGGAGTCGACTTCGCGTGGAGATTTCTCCCTCCTCGGTCGACGAAACGTCGAACCGGTTGCTCAGGTACGACCATAATATAACCACCTTTAATTCTCATTAATTAGTTTAAATTCTAGGGACGCGAGACTCGAAAGAAATCGAGTTAAAAACCCCGAGAAACCTTTCGCAAATAGCGAAATAGGGCAGTCCAATCACCCACCTTTGAGGATCGTTTCTGATCAATCCAGCAACCATCTAGAAATTCCACCTAAACACAATTTTAGACAACATGTAGAGCTTCGAATCCCTTCTTGCAGAATTTGAATTCATCGACTGAGCGTCGAGAAATCGAATCCCAAAGTTTTCCAAAAACTTGTTTTTAAAACTTGAAAATCCCTCCACACGACGTCCGTCCCGCCATTCCGGGCGACGTGGTCACGCACCGAAGACATCAAAAGCTGCGTAACAGCTTCGTGGTCGTGTGGGTTTTGACGTAATTCAAATTGGTCGCGTGTGCGCAACGAATTCGACGCGTATCCGTCGGAATCGCCCCGTATCCGTCCAATGCAAATTCAGTCAATACTTTGTGCACGCTCGTCAGATCGAGACGAAACTTGCGCCATCAGAACCGTATCATTTTTCTGGTCCTGTATGCCAAGTTTGGTCCAATTCTGAGACAGTTAAATCCGACGTCGTTTTGCGGGCCCCACGGTCCCACTCAACGAGTAATTTTGTGCACGGCCCGTCGAAATCCAACTTTGGACATACGGTTGGTTTTGTATCAGAAAACTAGATTCGTACACATGTAGTTTGATGACTTTAGAGACCGTTGACTCTGACACACTTTTCGGTGCAAAGCGGGTCCAACGGCGGACATCGTTTTGCCCGAAATTACCGTTTTGCCCCTGTGTCCAGAATTGGACTTAAGGACAGGCAATCCTAACTAATTAGACTATTCTGAGATCATTGGTATTATTTATTTCAGCTTTCGAGGACTGTTGTATGGGTTTTGACTATTGTAGCATACTGAGTGGCTCAGATCATCGGTTTCACCAGCACAGGACCACAGGCGAGTACAGTTTATTGTCTACATTTCGATATTGATCTTTACTATATTTTATTGATTAGTCATTGTTCATGTGATTTTTATACTCTATTATAAATTATTGAGTCGGGAATAAGAAGTACCAAGGATGTGTGATCTGACCATAGCCCGTGTTTATTTTCTGCAGTAGACCTCGTAGACATTGTTTATTTTCTGCAAGTAGACCTCGTAGACATTGTTTATTTTCTGTAGTAGACCTCGTAGACACTGTTTATTTTCTGCAAGTAGACCTCGTAGACATTGTTTATTTTCTGCAGTAGACCTCGTAGACATTGTTTAATTTCTGCAAGTAGACCTCGTAGACCGTACGGTGTAGCACCCCAGACCGATCACATGTCAAAGGTACTTCTAACGGTGGAAAGTATATTGATCTATTTATTACTATTGATTTTTCTTACGGCTTTACTGTTATTTTCAAAACTCATGATTGATGTCTAACCTTTGTTTTATAGTCATTTTCTTTATTAAAATTGCATTCAGTGAATTGTGCTCGTTCCATTCCTGACTGGAAATCAATATTTTTAGGTTAGCCGTGGATTCACTTAGCTTGGGAAGTGACGGGAACACTTGCAGACAAAATTCTAGAGACTAGTTAGATAGTTGAGTTGTAGTCATTCATTTATTTGTACAAGTTTATATTTTCTACAAATATAAAACTTGTGATCATTGTAAGTTAAATTAATTATGTGAATGAGCACTATTTGTAATTTTGATATTCATGGCCGTGACAGCGTTCTACCGCCGACACTACGGCGTAGGCTGGCTTGGACACGTCTCGTATCCGTTTTATAAAAAAAAATGGGTGCGGGTCGTGACAAATTTTCGTGGTGGCCCATGCAGGTCTGTCTTCGCAAATAATACGAACTCGTGATAGTACTTAAGTTAGTCGTACTATTGCGAGCCTGTGACTTCGAAATTCTCATTCACATTTAAGGATTAATTTAATTTAAGAGAATGACTAGGACTAGGAGTTCCTTATACAAATTTACCGATGGGGTAGTCTAGGCCATGCAATTTTGATGAGGAGTTATTAATTTTGATAGTTGTCAGATTTTCATAGGTACACTATTACCACTTGATAGGACGATATGATCCAATGTGGATAGATTATTCACTTAGAGTGGCAGAGCTTCCTAGAAGTAATGATCTAACCTATATGAATTGTTCAATTCCTTCTCTTTGCCTCTTTAGATATCATCATCACATTTTAGTCCGAATTGCCTATGTATTTCCTATTTTGCCCTAAGAATTATTAATTTTATATAGCTTCTGATTATGTTATCCATATTCGAAACTTGAGTTAGTTTTGAACCAAGTTTTTCCTCAATGGTTAGGATGCACATGAAATAGATATTAGAATGGTTGTATTTCTTTTATCTTCATTCCTCCATGTTCAATCTTTTATTGTAAGGTTGCGATTGATAGATACTTATGTTTTATTTCATAGTCAACTTGTTTGAATCTATAGAAGCCCATGAAGTTTTACAGATATAGTTAAAAGAATGTTAGTTGACTCATAATGGCAGGACAGCAGCACACTGTCGCCGTTTATTTGAATTATGGACTCACTGCAGCCAGCAGCGCACTGGCGAGACACGACCCTAGAGTTAAAACTTTTAAGGAAATTATAGGTTATAGAATATTTCTAAAAACTATGGCTGGTGGTCCTCCTTGATCATAGTCACCCGGGTGTCGAGATAAGGTAGAGTATCTGATAGCATATCACATCTGAATCACAGAACCAAGGGTTTACCACAGCCCGAGTATACGGGTGAAGCATAATCCTCGGTGAAATGATTTCAGTCGTGATTACAAGTTTAGGGTACTATAGAGGATAGGACCGTGCCATGTACGTCCCATAAGATACAAAGCCAATAGTAGTGGAAGTTTGTAAGTTTGGTAGTATGTCTTCCGACCTAGCACTCCGTATGATCCTCGTGATCAATAGATGAGGAAATTGACTGACACTAATAGGTTACCTAGAATATAGAATTCAGAAGTCCATAAATCATTAGTCGACCAATGCCTTATGGATAAGAAGATTAGTAGGAAGACTGTATAAGCAAGAACACCAGATGAGTTTTTGATTCTCACAAAACTCAAACTACTTGTAACTCCTTTCAAATTCTCGCATACTTGTAATTTGACTATTTTGACCAATGTTGCTATCACAACCTAGTTTTGCAAGCTTAATATTTTATCGAGCTTGATTCAAGACATATGCTTATTGGGGACGCCCACTAACTTATTGTCAAATCAGAATAAGTGTATTATGGTCTGATCAACCATGATGCTTTGGTTCGCTCTTCGTTTAATTATACTACGTGGATTGAGATATAGATGTCTCTAGGATCTCGTCCACGACTGCTTTGACAATTCCTTTTGAATTATATGTTCGCCCTTGAATCACGAAATTGTATTCAGTAACATCTCCTTTGAATTCTTATTATTTTTGTCTTTCACCGATTTGGAAGGACGAAAGCTCATGATGGTAGAGAGATACAGAGTATTTCCTTGGCTATGATAATGATAGGCACAAGTGTAGCCACCATCGGCCAGTCATGTGTTTGGGTTACTCGTTCTCCCATCAACCCACAAACTACTGTTGAGACTTTCGAGCCATCTGAATTTGAGAATGATTAGGATTTTACCCTTAGTCAGAACTCCAATCTAGGAGACTATCTATTCTCAAGAAACCAAACGTCGTGAGCCTCTAATCATTGCCAGAAGTTTGCCTTAACTAGAAACTCTTGAGCCTTAACCTAACCCTTCCTCGACCAAAGCCCACAGTTAATGAGTGGACAAGGGAAAGGACAATCATTTATCGTAACTATGGTAGACACTCATCCCGAGAGTGGTTTCCAACCAGTATTGCCCTAGTTATGTAAATTTTATTATTAAGACCTAACTAGTGTTGGAACACCACAGTCACTAGTTTGGCCAATACCATAGCTTAAATACCCTGTCATATTATGAATGAGCATTATTTGTGATTTTGATCTTCATGGCCGTGACAGCGTTCTACCGCCGACACTGCGGCGTAGGCTGGCTTGGACACGTCTCGTATCCGTTTTATTAAAAAAAAATGGGTGCGGGTCGTGACACTTTGAGACATTTAAACAATTTAGTCACAAAAAAATAGTTAGTGAAATTGCAAATTCTTTTAAATTTGAAGTTTTAAAAGTTGAAATTATTTTGGGTACAAGCCGAAAGGGTCCTTCTGTCAACCGGACGTAAATATCCCTAAGCGACACGGTACTTAATCGTCCCCCTGTGGACCTCCGCTAGCTGGGAACCGGCCCCTACAGCTAACCCAAGTTAATCAACACTTGATAAACTAAAGATTTTTTAAGGTTGATTAGCAAAATCACTTAAACTATTATTCTAGTACTTTAAACAGTCATTTTTGCAAACATCGCTAGTAAAGATAAATCTTTAGAGCCATGGATACTGTGACAGCATCTCTTGAGGTTTGTGTAACAAATCTATCATAGCTAAGACTATTATATAGTCTGAAATGTTATCTTCAACCACATGCATCTTATACTTGTAATGTCTGTGGTTCGTATTACGTATTTTTGGAATACGTGTACGTATTTATTTTTGTATTGCTTCATTTTCTTGCTTAATTTCTTCCCTGGGCTTGGTTTATTCTTGGTTTGGGTTGGCTTGGTTCGGTTTGGGATTGCTCTTGGTTCATCATGAACCAAGGGGTGAACCCCCTACCTACCACCACCACTTATATTTATTACCCTTTCTCATTTCTTTCTCTTCATTACTCTTCTTCTTCTTCCATTTACTCCTTCACCTACCAGAGAGAGGAGAGAGAGGTCTAGGCAAGTGTAACTTGCTTTCACAAGAGAGCCCATTTTTATTGTTCCATTAGCTTTTCCTCATGTTTCTAAGACACATTAGAACTTGTCATTTTCCATTTTGAGGCTTTAATTTTTATAGATCTAGAAATTAGTTATTTTTAGATTTTGGTGGTTTTGATCTATCAAACTTCTTTGTTTTCAAGTTTTGATGGTTCCATGTTGTAGAGAATTTTATTCTATCCAATTTTGACCTTTGAAAAGTTAGATTTGGACTTATTTTGACCAAGTTATGGACTTTTGAAGCTTTGGGTTCAACCATGGAGTTCTTGCTATTTTGGAGAAGATAGTGAGCAGTACGTGAGCTTTTTAGCTTGTGCCACTGAGCTGTGCACGTTCTTTAGCACAGCGCAGTCCCCATACGCTGCCTTTTGGAAGCGTATGTCTTGTATACGCTGCCTTGACAAGGAGTCGTATGGTCCTCATACGCTGCCTTGAAGAGGAGTCGTATGGAGTACATACGCTGCCTTTTGGAAGCGTATGTCTTGCATACGCTTGACCGGAGCGTATGTTGACCTGAGCGTATGTAGACCTGAGTGTATGTTGACCTGAGCGTATGTTGGCCTGAGCGTATGTTGACCTAAGCGTATGTTGACCTGAGCGTATGTTGACCGGAGCGTATGTGACCTGAGCGTATGTTGGCCTGAGCGTATGTTGACCTGAGCATATGTTGACCTGAGCGTATGTTGACCTGAGCGTATGTTGACCTGCGCGTATGTTGGCCTGAGCGTATCCTGACCTGAGCGTATCCTGGCCTGAGCGTATCCTGACCTGAGCGTATCCTGACCTGAGCGTAGCCTGGCTTGAGCGTAGCCTGACCTGAGCGTAGCCTGCTTACCCTGGATCTTCTATAGCCCTGTATATTGATATTTTATTAGATATTTAACGTCTATTTTATATTCTTACGCCTTTTGTCCTGAACTTGATAATCACGAATTTACTTGATATGTTTGTAATTAATAATTGAGCATGACGTGATAGTGACCCGTAGTGGTGCACTCCTGACATGATAACCTGACATGACCTGATAGTGGCCCGTCGTGGCGCACTCCTGACAAGTACACTTGGCATGATAACCTGACATGATTATCTCGAATAGCTGTTGCGACGGCTACCTGACATGACATGACCTGTATAATTAATCTGGACACCGTGGGCGATTGTGCTTGTACAAATAAACCCATCTTGTCTTGCCTCATGTCTAGGACGGGGATCCCTGAGTACCACGGTCAGGGGCACCCACTGAAATCGACTAAGGCTAATAACTAGAATAATCCAGTAGCCATGAAGAGATTTTTCAGCTACAGGCAATCCCGTTATCTGGGCGCCCCACTTGGGATCTGTAGCCTGCCGTCGAGTAGGGCACATTTCCAGCACACTGTCATGTGTTGCACCTTCTAAGTCACCTAAGGGTACATGTGTTTCCTGGACGATGTACCCACTTGAATTCAACTCTAATTGCGTCCGGATAGCCTGGATGGTCTGCAGGGCTTGTGGCTGTGGAATAATCTCACTGCATCTTGCTAGTAATTAGGTCTGTGATAACCCTAGTTAGTTAAACTATCAAGCCGTACTCTTTGCTTGGCCGTGATTGATTGGATGGAGTTTAGTCCAGCTTTGTCTCGTCCCGATCCTGTAAAAGTTTATGGCATGACATGATTACTCGTGCTTTACTTAATTCAATATCAAGATTGTTACATGTCCGGATTTCTTATATTTATCTTGCCGATAAATGGTGAGAATTCCAAGTTCTGTTCAGACGAAGGGTTACAACCCCGGTCCTTGTTTGGTTTACGGGTTGTAACCTGGTTATCTGAATAGTTCCATGGTTATCTCGTCGTATATCATCCTGGTGTATTTTCTTTAATTCCAGTTCTTACTTTTATTTATATCTTGTGCTGATTGCTGGTTTTGATTCTTAAGTGAAGCCTCCTTTGTAGCACTTGCTCTTTCTGGGGTCTGACCCAGCTGGTTTTGTATGGCCAGATACCAGAGCAGCTCCAGAGGATCTACTGGTTTTCCAGCCCAATGGTGAACACCAGACGTAACCAGGGCAACGAGTGGGTTTCTTTTGTCCTTCCACTTTATTGTAAAATTATTCTTTTGAGGCGTTTAGCCGCCGAGCAAGTGTTAGCTCGTGTACATTTTACTTATTGTCTGCCTACGGGCTGTAACCTGGTTGGCAACCTAGGGTTGATCATGTATGACTAAACTCTTGCTAGTCCTCACATTTTGTAACGACTAGCTTCATGATCAGCTGAATATGTAATGTTTGGGACGCCTTACTATTGTATATTTGGTGATCTTACATCTTGTAACTCTATTTAATTGCTTGTGATTGAGACACTAGGCTTGTTCATGACCTTAAGAGACTGTTGGCTTGTAGATAAACCCTCATATATCTAGACAGCCGTGACCGTATAGTGGAGTGGATCCCATTTCATTATACGTAGCTGGCTATGTCTGCCCCCGCTCTCCAGTATTCTGGTTCTGGGGCGTGACAATACTGAAGCTAGCTGTATGGCTCAACATTTTATACTACATATTTTTGTACATGTCATTTGTTTTAAAATTATGCTAAAAGCATTATCTTGTGAACTCTAAGATGAACAGGTACATGCAGCTGCGTGTCAAGACATGTAAAGAGCCTTAAAAAAAACAAAATTATAGTTCTTGACTATAAAGTCATAAAAGAACTTTACAGATCTCTTGACGAAGAGTCTGTTTACTCTTGACGAAGAGTTTGTCTAGGACATTGATCCTAGAATCATCGAGGGGGCTGGGGTTAAGCCCATAGTATAGTCACCAGCAGTGGCAACCCAACCGAGTCTGACTGGAGATCCCAAGAAGCCGGTTCAATGGGTAGAAACAAGCTGGACAAGGTGACTATTATGGAACACTGACCTGAGATTAAATTCTCTTTAAAATAAAATCCTAGGAGACTGTACATGTGTACATTCATACCCCATCCCTATGGTGACAGTGTTCCTTTTGTGATATGGATAGGTTGAGTTTAAACTCTTAATAAGTCCAAGCATGATATGCAGGGTTGATTCCTATCACCAACCCTTAAGGACTTACCTATATGAGAGGTCGTGAGGGCAGCGACTATAGGACAGGGCGATCCTAGACAACTCTCATGAATGTGTAAAAGTGCGCATGGCCAACCAAACGCGCCACCCGATAGACCCAAGTACCTCTACCGTACTATGTGTGCTATTTTCGAGTCTGGTTCAAGAAGACTGATTCAAGGCGTAGTCCATCAAGCTCTTCTTCAGACAAAGACAATAGTCACTACGTGAGATTCAAGGCTATAGTCCATCTCATTTATGCATAGTATACAACTGTCCAGACATTCTCTTATTCTTGTCTTACTTTCTTTCCTTCTATTACTTCAGGATTTGACCTTTTGGGGGGAAGGGATTGTTAGTTGTATGTCTGTTGTGTTCACACACACATGAGCTAGCAAAAGCTCAACTCCCTTACAATAATTTTGACCGTTATGAACCCATTAAACTTGTAACATCAACTCATGTCCAGGTACAATGTACCACATGATTTTTTATTTGAATTTTGTAACGTTCAGTATTTATGGCCGGATTAAATTGTCTTCATTCTCCTTTATTCCCTAACCTTAGAGAAAAGCCTATATATTGAGGCCAATCTCAATACTTTGAACATACTGAAAATTACTACAAAACACTCTCTCTCGCTCTCTCGAATTCTTGTCACTCCGAAACTCCTTTGTTCTTGGTTTGTTGCTCTGGGCAGAGCTAAGTCAGGGTCAATCTTCCCGAGTTATGTGCGACGACGGGATACCGGTAGAGAGGGGATTTTACCACTAGGAGCATCCAGAAAAGTCTGCACATAGACCCGGATTAACTCTTAGGGCAGTGCTTCGTGCGCGACTTCCCCGGAGGCCGGTAACTTTAACTTCTTTTATTTTGTTTGCAGATTATTGGAGGAGAAGAGCAATATTTTTCTAACAGGTAGTACTCCGTAGTAGGATCAAATTGCATATTATGGTCAAATTCGACCCTGTTCCCATCAAAGTAAGATGTTGAACTTGCGCAAAACTGAGATGGTGATGACATAATTTATTCGAAAATGATATTTGGCCCGCCGGCGGGCTAGCCCGCACGCCAGCGTGGCACTCCCTCATTGGCTCCCCCCTATTCGCGTGGGGTCCATGCCGTCGCCCTGCCAATGGGGGAGTGCCGCGTTGTAACTCCACTTTTCTAAATTGAGTTTTCTCCTATGATTATTTAAAGATTTTTATTTTTCTTGACTGGTCATTAATTATCATCGATGATTTTCTAATTATTTTAAATTCTTCCAATTATTAAGAATTTCTAATTATATTTTTCTAAAATTTCTAATTGAATTTATTGATTTAATCATTAGGATTTATTACTAATCCTTATTATTTTCCTCAGCCCAAATTCATGGGCCAAACTGACCCAGTATTAATCCTTTCTTAATTCAGCTATTCTAATCCCATTTTCAAATTTTTCCATTAAATTCCAATGGGCCAGCAACCATTGAGCCCAGCCTTCAGAACAGCCCAGCCTATTGGGGCGCGGGTCCAAATCTTAACCCGATAACCCGCAACCGCTACCAATTAATTCCTAGCTGTTAAATAGCAATTCCCGTTCAAATTTCTTTCTCTTCTCATCCAATTTCCCTCCTCTGCTCTGCTGGGGACAACGAGACAACGACGACGTCAACGACGAGGCTGCGGCGCCGATCGCGACGGAGGAAGGCCAAGAATTCTAGGGTACTCCAGAAGCTTCCTATTCCAACCGCCTAACCGATTCTTAACGGCCTAACCGTCGAGCGCCACCTCGCCTGCCCGCCCAACCGCCTCGCCACCTGACCGCCTGCCCGTGCAACCACCTGCCCGTCGCCACCGCGCTTATAAATAGGACCAGCCCCTCCTCCTTCTTTATCATTTGCAGTAGCGGCGGAGCCCTGCCCAATTCATTCCTGATCCCCTTCTCCTTCCTCTGCACCGAGTATGGCCATGGCGTCCGTAGCGACGACGACGACGATGATGTGAGGCTGTTATTCTTCTTCCCTTCTTCTCCATCACTTGGAGCGGCGAAGCCCTGTCGAATTGGTGACGGTATCCGCTTCTTCTTCTTCTTCCTCGAAATCTGGCAATGGCGATTAGGGAGACGGAGCTCTGTTGCGGCAGATCGAGCCAGAGTGATTGATTTGTCTTCGTCGATCAGCAAAGGCATTGAAGAATCGAATGGATCTATGGAGAGCTGCTGATTCCTCTGTTCGAGATCGAACGTGAGACTACAAGATCATTCTGAACCTCTTCTTGCATCGGTAAGTTTGAATTATGTCATCCCTCCTCTTCTTGATTTTCTGTGTGGATCGATTGTTGATCAGATTGGTTTGGTGAATTCCTTTCTGTGGATTTGTTTTTTATGAGTTCCTGATTGTTTCTCCAATTTTGGATTTAAGAACAATTCGAATTGAACTCACACGATTTCATTCATTTCATGCACACCACTTGTTCGGTGATATGCCTGAACCAGCCTAGATACCTGCTCTGGACGCGAAGAAGGCGGTGTTGGACTCCGCAGCACTAGTTGGACCCTGTCATCAAGTTGTGGACTCGAGGACACTGTATCAGACACGCGGAGAAGAGTATCGGATACAGGCGAACAATCGTATTGGCAACTCTACAGGTATTCAGCTATAATTGGAAATGAATTTCTGTTTGAGTACTTCAGAGGTCGAGCGGAGTCATGCTACGTTGGGACGTGTTGACATCATTAGTGTAGCAGTATCGGACTAGTAGCCGTGTCCGTAATGACTCGGGACTGGAGGAAGCTAGCAGACACGAGAAAACAAGTGTGATGGAAGGATGGTGTTTGGTATTTTGAATTCCCAGTAGCCGTTAGGTTAGGCTATAATGAGTTGGATTGTTGTTAAGATTTTAAGAATTAGCCGTTACTGTGGAAAAAAAAACTGTTGGAGAGGTTTCCTAACTGAATGTTTTGCTGACTAGGGATTAGTTATGGTTTGAATGATTCCTAAAAGAATTTGAATAGGGATTACTATAAGTTGACCGTTAAGTATTGGTTGGGCAACCAATAGTTGAATGTTGAGAAACAAGAGGAGATTGGTTATTGAGTGGAGTGGTGTTAGTTTGTTGGCCAGTTCAATTGGTGAAGTATAGCTATGTAGCATTTGGCAATTATAAGTTGTATACAACTGTATAGACAAGTATAGCTGGACCAACATTGGATGGGACTAGAGTTGTTCTATTGGGTAATAAAAGATTAGTTAATATTTAAGGACTCAGCCTATTTGATAGTATTGAGAAATGGGGTTCATATTAATTATTGGATTAAGGTTTTTGGAGATTTATGAAGTTTAATAGAAAATTCTTTATTGGATTTCTATTAGGTTTTGGGCTCGGAGCAATCTTGGACAAAATCCTGGAATAAAGGCAAGTACATGTACTCAGTATTACCATCATTGCATGCATTGCACTTACACTTGTTATCATGTCATTTATTTTACTTGTTCTCGATTGATTGCTTGCTTGCATAGTTTCTCGTGTCGGGTGGGGGACGTTCTAGAGACATGTGATTGACTAATATTGGACAAACATTGCCTGATAGCATACTCTGTATGCCTGAGTCCATTTCGTGCGTGACTGATAGCATTGTCGTCAGACATGCCTGATTATTGCGTGACTGATAGCATTGTCATTAGACATGCCTGATTATTCGTGACTGATAGCATATATATTTTATATGCCTGATTACATATTAGTCCCCATATGTTGATAACGTCCAATTACACATGTACACATAGCTAGTGCATACTTTATATTCACATTGCTTCTCTGTCTTTCAGTTATATTGCTATACTGTTCCATTGATCTCCATGGTGAGTTTTATTGAGTTATATTGTACTTTGCTCCTTTCCTGACTGGATCGTTGATTACAGGTGATATGGATTCTTAGCTTGTCATGACTGGCATTGGAGCTCACTTGACATTGAGATAGCTAGTTTCATGTATAGAGATTGATTGAGTGTATTTGTTTATATGTCATTGTTGTATCATTTATCTTTTACCGGCTTTGTACCCGGATATTCATGTATAAGTTGTAATAATTATATAGTGGATTGCTGTGATGGTTAGTATAGATTTCGTGATTAGATGCTGTGATGAGATTACACTTGGTATTGATGACTAGACGGCTCACTACCGCTGTCAACGACAGTGTAGGCCGGGCATGCATCGACCCGTACCCGATTATCCGGGAGCGGGGCGTGACATGTTTTTGTGGTGGCCCATGCAGGTCCTCTATCTAATGGTACTTAGGATAAGAGTGCCATTGGAAGCCTGCAGAAATAGGAAACTCATCACAGCATAGGACCGTTATCATATTGTTTATTTTCTGTCTTTTATATATATTGTTAACACACACAGTACACCTACGAGTCACTGATGGTTCTCCTCCTACAATTCCAGAGATGGCCAAAGGAAGGAAGGAACCCCATCCGCGAGGCCGCACTCCGAGTGTAGCCCATTCCGAGAGAGGATCATCTGCCCTACCTATAGTAGACCCAGAGCGCTCCGGTACCCACGTGCCACCCGTCACGAGAGCTTCTTCCCGACACTCTATTAGTTCCAAGAGGGGCACCCAGATGCATGAGTTAGTCCATGGGCTACTGGAGGCCCAGAGAGCCCAGACTCGGAGCTTGTTGGATGCTCAGAGGGAGCAGACCGCTATATTGCGGAAGGATATTGAGAGACTAGTTAGCCCATTCCTACCACCACCACCTCCACTTCCCCAGACTACTACTGCTGCTCCATCTACATCTCAGATTCCACCTCCACCGACTACCATATCGACCCCATCATACATCCCACATCCGCCATATGCTTCACGTCTATCACATGTTCCACCACCACCCACCCAGGCTCCTGTACACCCTACTACCGCCACTTTTGTTCAGCCTGAGCCTATTTCTTTCATCCCGCCTCCCATTCATACTCATGCATCTCCCTCTTATACCCATACTACTTCCACTCCCCATCAGAGAGAGGGTTCCATCCTAGACTTTAAAAGGATGGCACCTAGAGTGTTTCTTGGGACCGAGGGTATCCTCTACGCCGATGAGTGGCTAGAGGATATGGAGAGGGTGATGCGACTATCTAGGCTCCCAGAGGACCTCAAGGTGGAGGCAGCCGGCGTGCAGATGCATGATCTGGCAGTACCTGGTTTAGGAGTGAGCCTCAGCTCGCAGTACCTGGATTGACTTGGGAGCAGTTTGTAGAAATCTTCAAAGAGAAGTTTTTTCCAGCAGTAGCTAGAGAGGCTTTGGAGCGCCAGTTTCGGACCCTTGAGCAGGGGACTCGCTCGGTTGATGAGTACGCGGCAGAGTTCGGACGACTTAGTCGGTTTGCAGAGGGTAGAGCCAGAGATCCAGTCGTGAGAGCTACGAGATTCAGGGAGGGTTTAAGCCATGAGCTTCGCTACCTAGTCACGGCTAACTGTAGTGACCCGCTCCGCCCTAGCGAAATGCCGATTCAAACGGCAAGTGCAACGACTCAAACGAGCCGTCGACCCGAAGAGTTGGCATCGACCTGATGAAGAATCGATGCAAGGCTTACATTGGCCCGTCAAGATGAGTCCAGACTTAGACTTTCAAAGGCGCGCTCGGAGTATCGCTCGGCCGACGCGAACATCGCTAAGGTGGGTGGCTCCGATGAACCCGTCTTTGCTTAGCCTAGACACATAAAATACGGACACTATCACTGAAATTGCTAGGCGATAACACCGCGTATGCTAATAAATGACCCAACGCACCTAGCTAAGGGATTAATCCCATCTTGTATGCTTGTATAGAATATGGAAAAGAACATAGAAATTGTGAGAACTCTCGTACCGCGCTCCACGCTCGTGCTAAGGCACAAGCTTACGTTTACGTCTCTGATGCGTTCAAACAATAAAATAATGAATGGTTTACAACAATGAAACGGAAGACAATCGATATAGTCGCTCCGAGTAGAGTATAGCAACATTGAAAGGCTACGGGACCGATGGGTCGCCAAGGCGACTCCCGCAAAGGGAGTTGCAAAATATATGAATGAATGAATGAACAAATAAGTGAATGAATGAATCAACGAACGAAAGAATGAATACGTGAATGAATCGATGAACAAACGGATAAGTGAAAGAAAGAAAAGAAAGAATAAATAAAAGATAAGAAGGAAAGAAATGGTTAGCGACAGGTGTGACGGGCACGTGCAATGGGGCTCGCTACCCGCGCTGCACGGACGCCAACCTGGTCGATAACGCATTAAGGCTAAGGGTTAGCCTACGGCTCAGAGACAGCCGTTAAGTTAAAAAGACAAGTTAATACGAAATGGTCGTGGACAAACGGCACGAGCGAGGGGTGGCGAATGCTGTGACCGTAAAGAAAAAGGGATTCCACGGCATGATCAAATGGGGGATATGCCGGCCTAGACGGGATCAAAGTCATGGCTTACGGGCTGCCTGGGTGCGGACTCGGCCACCTGGGGGACGTAAGTGCAGGAGTATTTCAAGAGACTAACGGGGTGTGTGCCAGTCCTCACCCTACGCTAGTTGAGAAATACCACGGCTTGGATGTCCAAAATGGCTTGTGATGCCAGCGACCGGTGCATATAGAGTTAAGTGGGCTTTGCTGGTGGCAAACCACGTGCAAGTCCTTGCATTGAAATCAAACTAGTCTAAGTTAACTAAATGAAGTATCTTCTGAACAAGCTTGAATATGACACACCAAATGATCGAGAGTACTTCGGCAAAGGAAATACGCCTACGATGCGTTAGAATCTAAGGCAGGAACACGCCATTGGCATTGAATGTTTACATGAATCATATAGAGTTGAGAATATATGATTTGTTGACTAACTTGGTTTACATTGAACAGGAAAGGCCGGACGGTAAGTATGGGTAAGTCATGCATGTATTTCCATGTGACACTTGAATTGGCAACACGAGATAGGTTATGAAATATGCATGAAACTGATCCTAAGGCAAGATTAGAAAGAAAATGAATGATAGACGGTGTACGAAAGTAAATAGAACGTGTTTGGTAATGATAGCATTGTGGGCGAGCTAGCCTCCCCACCAGTGCATAACAATGTACTGATAACCCCACAGTCTGCTTGCAGGATGCAGGAGACGCCGGCGGGTGCGGAGCTTCCATCGAACGTGCTAAGGCGCAGAGTTATCTCTGGAGCCTTGGAGCGTTACAAGGAGCTGAAGCACCATATACAGGACATAATGTATCGGAACATCGCCACGAATCATTTCATGTTGCAAGCCGCTTGGCACGCCTTTTATGTTTCAGAGAGAGAGCTTGATAGACTTGTAATATCGGCCTAGCGTCGCTTGTAAACTTCTTGAATATCAATAAAGAATTTGAATTCGCTTCAACTTGTGTTCATTTACTTTCCGCTGCAAATGGGGACACTCTGTGCGACTCTGTGGCCTAGCTCAAATCGACCGTTTCTGGACTTGGCCTTGCACGGACGCAACCTAGGCCCGTATGGCATCACGCCTTAGCGATGATGATCGCTCCTGCGGGAGCGGGGCGTGACACTAACGGAGCGACTACTTATGCTGGGATGGTCGCCGTTGCTCAGAGGTTAGAGATTGATCTGAGCCTCCGACCCAAGAGAGACCGTGACATTAGTGGAGGAGGTAGTCACTCGGGACCACCCAAACGTCCCAACACCCAGCAGACGAAGACCTTCACATCCCAACCTCCTCAGGGGACGCAGCAGCAGCAGCAACGACCAGTTCAAAAGCCTTGTGGATTTTGTCAGAAAGTGGGCCATACCTGGCAGGTGTGTAGGAAGAGGCTTGGATAGTGCCTCATCTGTGGTGCGGCTGATCATCAGGCTAGGGAGTGCACTACTCGTACAACAGTAGGATCTTCGGGACTTCCACTGCCAGAGGGACGTGTCTACCTTATGACAGAGGAGGGAGCAGAGGCTGTTCCGATTCCTGACGAGGACTAGAGACCGGAGGCATTCTCGCATAGCTGGAGCAGACCGTGGGTCCTTATTTCCTTTGTGATTCTTCTAGCATCTAGACTTTCCTTGTTGTTTCATATTCAAGACTTGTTCCTAAAGTCTCTTTATTGTTTTATTTTGGCCGTTTGTTTGTTCCTTGTTGTTCCTTAGTACCTAATAAAACTACTTGTTCATTTCCTGTCATGACTTTGACTGTTAAAAATTTATTTGATTCTTCATAAATCCTTGGAAATTTCTGGATAAGGTTAAGATATATTCGATAACCTACTATGACGTGGCAGATGTGCACTGCAGTCAATTACCTGGATTATGGAAACTGAAAGTTCATTGCAGCCAGATGCACACTGGCGAGGCATGGACTTTAAGTTGAAGTAATTATAGGTAATCATGGGCTCTCGAATATTATTGAGACTAAGTCCTAAATTCATATTGTTTTCTGATATCGGATAAAGTTAACATAGTACTTTGGTGATGTATCATTATCGGGACCATGGAACCGAAGGTTCACTGCTGTCAGATGCATACTGGCGGGATAGGAACTGTAGGAAAAGTGACTCCAGATATGTATGATTACCAGATAATATTGAGGCTATTATCCTTGACCATGTTTTCATGACTATCACTTTGTACCGTTTACATCGTGTCAATTTGTTTGAATCATGTCTAATCGTGCCATCTGAAATTTCGAGGACGAAATTTTTCAAGGGGGGAGGATTTGTAACTCCACTTTTCTAAATTGAGTTTTCTCCTATGATTATTTAAAGATTTTTATTTTTCTTGACTGGTCATTAATTATCAATGATGATTTTCTAATTATTTTAAATCCTTCCAATTATTAAGAATTTCTAATTATATTTTTCTAAAATTTCTAATTGAATTTATTGACTTAATCATTAGGATTTATTACTAATCCTTATTATTTTCCTCAGCCCAAATTCATGGGCCAAACTGACCCAGTATTAATCCTTTCTTAATTCAGCTATTCGAATCCCATTTTCAATTTTTTCCATTAAATTCCAATGGGCCAGCAACCATTGAGCCCAGCCTTCAGAACAGCCCAGCCTATTGGGGCGCGGGTCCAAATTTTAACCCGATAACCCGCAACCGCTACCCATTAATTCCTAGCCGTTAATTAGCAATTCCCGTTCAAATTTCTTTCTCTTCTCATCCAATTTCCCTCCTCTGCTCTGCTGGGGACGACGAGACAACGACAACGTCGACGACGAGGCTGCGGCGCCGATCGCGACGGAGGAAGGCCAAGAATTCTAGGGTACTCCAGAAGCTTCCTATTCCAACCGCCTAACCGATTCTTAACGGCCTAACCGTCGAGCGCCACCTCGCCTGCCCGCCAAACCGCCTCGCCACCTGACCGCCTGCCCGTGCAACCACCTGCCCGTCGCCACCGCGCTTATAAATAGGACCAGCCCCTCCTCCTTCTTCACCATTTGCAGTAGCGGCGGAGCCCTGCCCAATTCATTCCTGATCCCCTTCTCCTTCCTCTGTACCGAGTATGGCCATGGCGTCCGTAGCGACGACGACGACGATGATGTGAGGCTGTTATTCTTCTTCCCTTATTTTCCATCACTTGGAGCGGCGAAGCCCTGTCGAATTGGTGACGGTATCCGCTTCTTCTTCTTCTTCCTCGAACTCTGGCAATGGCGATTAGGGAGACGGAGCTCTGTTGCAGCAGATCGAGCCAGAGTGATTGATTTGTCTTCGTCGATCAGCAAAGGCATTGAAGAATCGTATGGATCTATGGAGAGCTGCTGATTACTCTGTTCGAGATCGAACGTGAGACTACAAGATCATTCCGAACCTCTTCTTGCATCGGTAAGTTTTGATTATGTCATCCCTCCTCTTCTTAATTTTCTGTGTGGATCGATTGTTGATCAGATTGGTTTGGTGAATTCCTTTCTGTGGATTTGTTTTTTATGAGTTCCTGATTGTTTCTCCAATTTTGGAGTTAAGAACAATTCGAATTGAACTCACACGATTTCATTCATTTCATGCACATCACTTGTTCGGTGATATGCCTGAACCAGCCTAGATACCTGCTCTGGACGCGAAGAAGGCGGTGTCGGACTCCGCAGCACTAGTTGGACCCTGTCATCAAGTTGTGGACTCGAGGACACTGTATCAGACACGCGGAGAAGAGTATCGGATACATGCGAACAATCGTATTGGCAACTCTACAGGTATTCAGCTATAATTGGAAATGAATTTTTGTTTGAGTACTTCAGAGGTCGAGCGGAGTCATGCTACGTTGGGACGTGTTGACATCATTAGTGTAGCAGTATCGGACTAGTAGCCGTGTCCGTAATGACTCGGGACTGGAGGAAGCTAGCAGACACGAGAAAACAAGTGTGATGGAAGGATGGTGTTTGGTATTTTGAATTCCTAGTAGCCGTTAGGTTAGGCTATAATGAGTTGGATTGTTGTTAAGATTTTAAGAATTAGCCGTTTCTGTGGAAAAAAAAAAACTGTTGGAGAGGTTTCCTAACTGAATGTTTTGCTGACTAGGGATTAGTTATGGTTTGAATGATTCCTAAAAGAATTTGAATAGGGATTACTATAAGTTGACCGTTAAGTATTGGTTGGGCAACCAATAGTTGAATGTTGAGAAACAAGAGGAGATTGGTTATTGAGTGGAGTGGTGTTAGTTTGTTGGCCAGTTCAATTGGTGAAGTATAGCTATGTAGCATTTGGCAATTAGAAGTTGTATACAACTGTATAGACAAGTATAGCTGGACCAACATTGGATGGGACTAGAGTTGTTCTATTGGGTAATAAAAGATTAGTTAATATTTAAGGACTCAGCCTATTTGATAGTATTGAGAAATGGGGTTCATATTAATTATTGGATTAAGGTTTTTGGAGATTTATGAAGTTTAATAGAAAATTCTTTATTGGATTTCTATTAGGTTTTGGACTCGGAGCAATCTTGGAAAAAATCCCGAAATAAAGGCAAGTACATGTACTCAGTATTACCATCATTGCATGCATTGCACTTACACTTGTTATCGTGTCATTTATTTCACTTGTTCTCGATTGATTGCTTGCTTGCATAGTTTCTCGTGTCGGGTGGGGGACGTTCTAGAGACATGTGATTGACTAATATTGGACAAACATTGCCTGATAGCATACTCTGTATGCCTGAGTCCATTTCGTGCGTGACTGATAGCATTGTCGTCAGACATGCCTGATTATTGCGTGACTGATAGCATTGTCATTAGACATGCCTGATTATTCGTGACTGATAGCATATATATTTTATATGCCTGATTACATATTAGTCCCCACATGTTGATACAGTCCAAATACACATGTACACATAGCTAGTGCATACTTTATATTCACATTGCTTCTCTGTCTTTCAGTATATTGCTATACTATTCCATTGATCTCCATGGTGAGTTTTATTGAGTTACATTGTACTTTGCTCCTTTCCTGACTGGATCGTTGATTACAGGTGATATGGATTCTTAGCTTGTCATGACTGGCATTGGAGCTCACTTGACAATGAGATAGCTAGTTCCATGTATAGAGATTGATTGAGTGTATTTGTTTATATGTCATTGTTGTATCATTTATCTTTCACCGGCTTTGTACCCGAATATTCATGTATAAGTTGTAATAATTATATAGTGGATTGCTGTGATGGTTAGTATAGATTCCGTGATTAGATGCTGTGATGAGATTACACTTGGTATTGATGACTATACGGCTCACTACCGCTGTCAACGACAGTGTAGGCCGGGCATGCATCGACCCGTACCCGATTATCCGGGAGCGGGGCGTGACATGCGTGGCCGCGGGCTTGCCCGCAAGCGGGCCATGTAGCACCACCGTAATTTATTCTGATTCTCTCGATGGAGTCTAACATATAGTTATGGATTGTTGTCGGATGGAATTTACAGTCTATGAGGATATACGTATGTCAAAGAACTGCTAAAAGTCGAAGATGACAAATGTAGTTCCTTGACTGCATAGTAGAGGAAACGGTACAACTTGGTCAAGGACAATGTCTTATTATGAGTTTTAGATGGCTCCTATGTGGCATGAGCTAAAACAATGTCTTGTTTATGTGGCAAAACTATTTTTAAAAGACAATGAGATAGAAAAACTCTCTCCAATGTCAAAGTATTGAGGAGACAATAAAAAATATTTTTTCCAACTTCCAAGACAACTCATCTGCTTCTTCTATTTTTATAAATACCATTGTGAAGTGTATTGTCTAGATCTAGATAATCAACTTTACATTGTCCTTGTCATATCATTGCCATGTCAACTTCATGATTTATTCTACATTTGTATTGGAGAATAAATTTTGAAATAAAAACTTGTCATTCCTATGTGGCAACCATTTTTTCTAAACTCACAATAGGGTTGGAGATGCTCTTAGTCTCATCTTTGATTCACTTGGTTATGGATGGCGGTACATGGTAAACATTAGGGTCACTTGCCCCCCACAATATATTTTTTTATTTTAAAAACTAATTTTGTATACAATATTTTTTTTATTGTAAATCACTTTGAAAATCTGCCTCCACAGTAATAATTAAAAAAATTCATCATCAGGTGCCTTTGCACATATTTATTATTCACTAGTAGATTCACTTGTGTTGCTTGTAAAATAAGTATTTTGTTATATTGTTAAAAATAGCTATATTAAATTAAGTTTGTTAAACAATTAAAATATTTTTGCTTTTCTCTCTTTAAATTTAGCTTTTAAATAGTTTTAAATATACTAGTACATATGCACGTACAGTGCACATATTTTATGTTACTTGAAATGGACAAATAATAGTAAATATTATTATTAGGAAGACTACAAGTCATCCATATTAATCATTATAACTTATTAATTTAATATTAATATTTATTTTACATTTGCATGTAAGACTATTTAGAAAGATCAAAAGACACCTCTTGTAATTACCTATTTACCCCTATTAACTTTAAGTAATCTTTTTAATTAGTAAATGTAAGTAAGGATATTTTTGGAAAGAAAACTTTCACGGTGAAGCCAAACTTTTGGTATTATATAGTAGTATAGATGTTTGTACAAAAAAGAGAAATTTTTTTTGCCGTAATTTTTTAATAAATTATGGATGATATACATACGACTTGGATGGCTCATTTTTTAGCCGTTTCCAAGCTGCATTATAATAATAGAAATTTTGTTCCATTTCTGTCACGCCCCAGAACCAGAATACTGGAGAGCGGGGCAGACATAGCTAGCTACGTATATTGAAATGGAAACCACCTCGATATACGGTCACGGCTGTCTAGATATGTGAGGGTTTTCTACAAGCCAACAGTCTCTTATGGTCATGAACATGCCGAGTGTCTCAATCACCACAAGTAAGTAAAGTCGCAAGATGTATGATCTAAATATATAATAGGGCGTCCCAAATATTACATATTCAGCTGATCATGAAGCTAGTCGTTACAAATGTTAGGACTAGCAAGAGTTTAGTCATACATGATCAACCCTAGGATTTGTCAATCATGTTTACAGCCCGTAGGCAGACAGTAAGTAAAAGTGCTCCGAGCTAACAGGTGCTCGTCGGCTAAACGCCTCAAAAGAATAATTTTTACAATAGAGTGAGCGAAACAAAATAGAAAATCCACTCTTGGCCCGGATTTCGTCTAGTGTTCACCATTGGGCTGGAAGCTTGGTAGATCCTCGGGAGCTGCTCCGAAATCTGGCCACAAAACCAGCTGGGTCAACCCCAGAAAGAGCAAGTGCCACAAGGGGGCCACGAAATAAGAACAAAAGCCAGCAATCAGCACAGAAAATCTAATATTAAAACTAAAATTACGAAAACATGTCAGGATGATATACGACGAGATAACCATGGAACTACTCCGATAGCCAGGTTACAACCCGTAAACCAAACAAGGACCGGGGTTGTAACCCTTCATCTGAACAGAGCTTGGTTTCCCACCATTTATCGACAAAAAAAAATAAGTAATGTAAGTAATCAAGACAGGAAGCAATCTTGCATGGGATCAAGACAGGACTAGACTGGTTATACCTCATTCAATCAATCACGGCCAAGCAGATCCTACGGCTTACTACTTTAACTAACTAGGGTTATCACAGGCATAATTACTAACAAGATGCAGTAAGATTGTTCCACAGCCACAAGCCCTGCAGACCATCCAGGCTACCCAGGACGAAAGAAGATTAGGGTTGAATTCAGGTGGGTACATCGTCCAGGAGACACATGTACCCTTAGGTGACTTAGAGGGTGCAACACCTGACAGTGTGCTGGAAATGCGTCCTACTCGACGGCAGGCTACAAATTCCTGGAGCGCCCAGGTAACGGGATTGCCTGTAGCTGTGTCATCTCTTCATGACTACTGTGTTATTCTAGTTATTAGCCTTAATCCATTTTAGTAGGTACTCCTGACCGTGGTACTCAGGAGTCACATCCTAGACATGATGCAAGACAGGACAAGTGGATTTAACAAGCAAGCAAGAAAGAACCACCCACGGTGTCAAGACAGGTCAAGTAACAGTATTAAAATAAATCATGTCAGGGTACTTGTCAGGAGTACGCCACGACGGGCCACTATCATGTCAGGTCGGTCATGTCAGGAGTGCACCACTACGGGTCACTGTCGTGTTATGCAAGTTCCTTGCCATACCGAGCCATGTACAATAGTCATTCCAAACATATTAAGTAAAATCAAGTTCATGAAAAAAAGCGTAAGGATATAAATGGGCGTAAAATATCTAATAAATTATCAATATACAGGGTCATAGAAAAGCCAAGCTTAAAGAAATAAAACCAAAACTCCAAGGGTCAAGGGTTAAACAAGGGGTCAGGGGAGCAGCGTACGAAAAGTCACGCACGCTGAAAGAGCCGCGTACGTGAAAGTCACGCACGCTACAGAGCAGTGTCGTGAAAAGTCACGCACGCTCAAGGAGCAGTGTGCGTGAAAAGTCACGCACGCTCAAGGGAACAGTGTGCGTGAAAAGTTACGCACGCTCAAGGGAACAGTGTGCGTGGCTCAAAGAGCAGTGTGCGTGAAAAGTCACGCACGCTCAAGGGAACAGTGTGCGTGAAAAGTCACGCACGCTCAAGGAGCAGTGTGCGTGAAAAGTCACGCACGCTCAAGGGAACACGCTTCCAACAGGGAGCGTACCCAAGTCTGCGTACGCAGCGCTAAAGAGCGCGCGTAGCTCAGTGTGCGTGAGCTAAGAAGCTCTGCACACTGCTCACTGTCTTCTCCAAACAGCAAGAACACCATGGCAGAACCCAACATTTCAAAACAACATAACTTGGTCATCCGAACTCCAAATCCGGATTTCCAAAGTTCCAACTTGGGTGAAATTAAACTCTCTTCCACAGAAACATCAGAACCCACAAAACTCCAGCCGAATAGATCAAAACATGCAAAATCCGAAAATAGGAAGACTTAGATCTAGAACAATGGAGACTCCAAATCACAAAATGCCAAGAACTAATGTTGATCACCATGTCCTAGTCTAGCAAATGGACAAAGAAAATATGGTTCTCATGTGGTGGCAATTTCAATCTTCTAAAATATTGTCCCTTACACTCTATCTTGATATAATAGACCACAACAAAGAACTTTGGTGCACTTTTTGGGCCGGACCATGTTGAAAAGAACAACGGAAGCAAGGTCACTTGTATTGGCCTCCTTCAACTAGGATGGATTTTTAGATTATTGGATAACCATGATCAGCTTGTCCAAATGAATCTTTTTATAAATTGGTCCACGAGATGCTTTGAAACTTGCCGTTAAATTTCCGAACTTTCACAACTGTTCAACTTGATATTATAATTTTTTAAAATCGGCAACTTGCTGCTATAAATTATTGAATTTGTAACTTAATATCATAAATTATGGTTTATTTTTAATTAAATATTAAATAATTGTTTATTTTGCACGTTAATACTATAAAATATTGCGTGTAAAATGAGAGAGAGCTCAAGCATTAACTTGTACATTAGCAAAAAACAAAAAACCATTAACTTGTATATTCAGTCTATAGTCATCGTTAGGTATGCAATCGAGTCGAAACTTGCATGTTCAAGCTCGGCTTGCGTAACTATTGAACTTGTACTTGAAACGTAAAATCCGTATCGCCAACGACTTAGGCTTGGTTTCAGATTATTATTGCTTTTTGTAAAAAAAAAAATACAGGTGTCCAATTAGTCTAATCAATGGATATTCATACGAGGTCAAATATGGATATTATTAATATGCATTATAAATATTTTGGCTTAGAGGAGAGTTGGGTTTTGTGTCGATTCTACCACTCACCGGCACTCACCGGGCAACGCTTGTATATTTTGCCTATGTTATAAAAGTCGGATAAAACATAAAAATCCGACCAGCTAGTTGAATCGGTCAAGACGTGAACCATTAATTTTTTGGACTTGTTTAATAAGATCCACTATTTTTTTTTAAAGAGGATATTTCATACAGAGTGATAAATTTTGATATATTTATATAAAAGAGGAAAAGTTTTCAATATTTACAATAATTAAAAATGATGTGGGAATTTTTTTTTCTTCTTGCGTCCAATCAATTTCCATGAGACACCAGAAAATTATTTACGCGATTTCATAATTCCTAAGGTAAGGGTAGATTCATTCTTTCTTTTGACTTTCTATTTATTGATTTGGTAATAAATAAAATGAAATATTAATAATAAAAATAAATGGTTGGGGCTGTGTATCAACGGTCAATCCCGGTAGAAGGTTCCGTCGGAACAATTTTTTATTTGTTCAAAAAAAGAGAAAGTGCGGGAAAAAATGATAAGAAGATATTGGAACATCAATTTAGAAGAGATGATGGCAACAGGAGTTCATTTTGGTCATGGTACTAAGAAATGGAATCCTATAATGGTCCCTTACATCTCTGCAAAGCGTAAAGGTATTCATATTACAAATTTTACTAGAACTGCTCGTTTTTTTATCAGAAGCATGTGATTTAGTTTTTAATGCAGCAAGTGGGGGAAAAAATTTCTTAATAGTTGGTACCAAAATAAAGCAGCGGATTCAGTAGCATCAGCTGCAATAAGAGCCCAACCTCTTTTTGTTTTTTCTAGCATGTGGTGCGATCTTAGATGGTGCCCAATTATTTTCTAATTTTTTATTTTGTGGTTACGTGAAAAAGTTAGATTTTCTCATCCTAAATAATTTTACTCTTTACATACAATTTTAGCTTCTTCTTTTTTTAATGTTATATATCTATTTAAATTTAATATTAGAAAAATGTTTAAAAAATAATTCAAAATCTTAAATATTAGATTTTAAATCTAATATTACAAAAAAACTAATTGTAAAAATTAAAATAATATATCTTTAACGTGAGAAAGTTGATTTTTTCGTCGTTAAATAAATTTAACTCCTTATATACAATTTATTTTTAATAATTTGTTTCCAAATCTTAGATATTTGTTTAAATCTAATATTTAAAAAATATGTTAGAAAAAATCACTTAAATCTAATATTAGAAAAATCTTAAAGATAAATTAAAAATAATAATTTACAATCTTAAATATTGTTTCTCAAATCTTAGATATATTTGAAATCGTACATAGTTTTTTCAAATTAAATTTAAAATAAAGATAAGTTCTTAGATATTCTTTCAAATATAATATTAGAAAAAAAAACATATTACGTGTTGAAATCCTAAATAATTTGTTTTTTGCTGAGAAACCCAATTTCAGGGTTGGGTTGTATGAAAAACCCATCCGCAGGATGGGTTTTATGAAATGCCCCGAATTATATAATTCCACGTCAAATATTCAAAGATTCCCTTTAGATGCTATGTATTTACAGAATTGACATTTTCATAGTACCAAAAATATTCCTTCGCACAAATTTGGTCATATATATAATGATTTTGAATTAAAAACTCAGATCTGGATTGCGATTTTCGTCTTCTTCTTCACGAGAGATCTGAATTCCATTGCTTCATCTTCAGCAGAGATCGTAAAGATTGTTCGTAGTTCACTGTGATTTTCTTCAGTCGAACTTTGATCATCGTTCGCTCATCATCGCTCATCATCATCATCATCGTGGAGAGATTTGAAGTTTTCGGCGATTAGGTCAATTGTGGAGAGAAGATTTCTTCTTGTCTTTTTATAGATCTTAAAACAAGGTGAGAATTCATATATGTAGAAATTTATTCATCATCTTCTCATATCTCGAATTTTTTGTTGAATTTGAATTTGTTATGAATTTACAACTGAGAAACGATTATAGAGATATTTAATCTCGTTCTTTTGTGAGAATATGAAGGCGAATGATATTCGTCGTGCTAATATGACTGGAATCGTCATCATCCGTTCACTTGTCACAGAGAAAGAGCATTCTCCGTCATATTTAGACGGAGAATGCTCATTCTCCGTTAGTTTGGACGGAGAATGACCAATTTCCTTGAAAATTATCATTCTCCGTGAGTTTTAGACGGAGAATGATCATTCTCATGCGTTTTAACACGGGGAATGTCATTCTCCGTTTAGTAGAAAACGGATAATGGTATTCTCCGTATTAATTTAGACGAAAATGATCATTCTCATGTGTTTTAACACGGGAATGTCATTCTCCGTTTAATATAAAGAGAATGGCATTCTCCGTGTTAAATTATATGGAGAATGATATTTCATGTGTTTTAACATGGGAATGCCATTCTCCGTAATTTACACGGAGAATGAACTTCTCCTTGTAATGTAATACGGTGAATGACATTTCCATTTTAAAATAAACGGAGAATGGTCATTCTCATGCGTTAAAACACTGGAATGACTATTCTCCGTGTAATTTAACACGAGAATGGCATTCTCAGTTAGTTTTAGACGGATAATAATCATTCTCCGTTAGTTTTAGACGGAGAATGATCATAAATGTGTTGTCCGTTTGTGATCTCTTCTGTTTTGTGTTATCAGGAGGGGGAATGGATTCAAGTTGTTTAGTTAATCTTTGTTTCAAGGAGACATAGTTTCTTGCCGTGTCACATATGAAAGTACCGTAGAATTTTTAAAGTATCAAGTGTGCGATCGATGGACTTCTTTGGATCCTCTTTCCTTTCGTTTGAAGTTTTTGCATTCGATGGGACTGAATTACGTTGACAGTAATTTTTGGCTTCGGTCATTGTTGGGGGTTTCCATGGTACCCATGACGTGAGCTTTGATCTATTTGTGGAGCAAGTATACTCTCCATGTTCTTCATCGACATTTTTTCTTGTTAAAGCACTCCCATGGACCTTCGTCTTCCTCTGTTAGTTCTTTGAGTAGATGTTCTCCTACTGTAAAGGATAAACGTAGTAGAATTTTATGAGGGCTCAACTGAGACAGTAAAGAAGAGAAATCGGATATGTGGCCAGGATCAATTACCGGCGTTGGTCAGATCTTTCTAAATGGTGTTGAAGAAGTTCACGCTGTTAGGAAGGTATGTTTTGAATCTCGTCATCCATTCCATATTTTAAAATCTGAGCCGAGGTGGTACACCGTTTGCTGCAAGAATTATAAGACCCATGCTTGTTTGTGGAGCTTCCATGCTATATCCATTTCGAAAGATAATCAAATTTTTGAGGTGAAGAGGTACGTGGGAGAACACAATTGTGGAGCTGGCTATATGGATAAAGGTAATCTAGTTGTTCTAGCAAAGTTTGTGAAAAGTTTGGTTAGTGAATTGTTCGGATGGATCCTAAAAAGTCGGCAAAATCAGTTGTCGATGAATTCAAGGTTGACTACGGTTTATCTCTTACCTACGGGCAGACATACCACGACATTAGGCTGGTGCACCAAGAAATGTACGGAGATGATGTTAGAGCTTACATCGACTTGTGTTGGTATGTCGACAAGGTAAGGAAACCAATATTGGTTCTGTTATCGACTTTCAGAAAGATGATACGTAATGAGGTTTCAGCGGCTTTTTCTTTTATATGGGGCTTGCGTCGAAGGTTTTCAATATTGCGCCCGATGCTATATTTGGATGCGACTTTCCTTACAGGGAGGTTTAGAGGATGTTTGATGTTGCTACAGCGAAGAATGGTGACCAACAGTTCTACCCACTTGCCTACGGTATAGTCTCGGGTGAAGATGGCGACAATTGGGAATGGTTCCTTAAAAATCTCAAGAATGTTGTTGGATGTAGTAGGCGTATCGTTTTTCTTTCGGATCAAGGCACCGGTTTAGTTTCTGAAGTTCCTAAAGTGTTCCCTACTGCTTACCATAGCTATTGCTATTATCACATGAAGAATAACATACCGCTGAAGGAGAAAAAATAAAGCAAGTATCCGTATGTCTTGAAGCTTGGAGGCAAGCAGTATATGCTCTAACGCCAGGTGTGTAAGTTAGACATATATATGGAGCTTTTATGTGCATTCTCTGTTTTTAACACGGAGAATGGCATTCTCCATTTAAGTCTCACGGAGAATGGCATTCTCCGTTAGTTTGAAACGAGAATGACCATTCTCCGTGTTTATAACACGGAGAATGGTCCCTTTTCATGTGCTTGTGCCTTGACTTCCTTCTTAATTAATTTCTTTTTTCTATACAAAGGTGGTTATAAACAAGCAGTTAAGAAATATATGATCTGAATTGTGTCATGTTGTGAATTGGATGGATAAACAAAAACCTGAACATTGGTCAAATGCATTCTTCCCCGGATGTAGATACGGCGAGGTTGCTTCTAGTTGTACGGAGTCATTCAATGCATGGATAAAGGCTGAAAAAATGCCTATTTCAGCTTGTAAACGTTATCCGAGTGAAGATGATGAAGATGATTTCGGATCGCCACAAGGATGCAATTGATTTAAATAGCAAATTGACTCCATACGCGAGAATACTGAAGCAGCTTATAGATGATGGCATGTCTTATAAGGTATATCGGTCTGTGATTTCGAGTTTGAGGTGATGGCAGATACTTCCTTACACTGGAGAATCTTCTTGATTGGCATTATAGTTGTCGCAGATAAGGTATATGGATTCATGCAGCCATGCAATCCAATGCATCAGATTTGGTTCGGGCAAATCAGTTTACATTTTGTGGAGCAGTATTGGACATCAGATTTCTACAAGAAGCTATATTCATGTGCAATTCGTCCAGTTCCAGATTGTGAAAACAGTTTGAAAGTAATCCAACTGACTTGGTTCTACCACCTGTTCCGAAACGGGGCCCCGTCCGTCCAAAGGCACCGTTATAAGAGCAACTATGAGAACAAGAAAAAGAGAAGAGGAATATGAGGTGCATAATTGCTTGAATTAGGTAATCACAATCGCACCACTTGCCTCTCCCCTCATGTCCTTCTACGGGGTCGAGGGGACAGCGCCCCTCGTTAATAATATTCAGCCCTTCTTTCTTTTATATAATTTTTTTGGAACACATTTCTTACATTTTTGATATCAATGGTGCTATTTGAAGTCTGTTATATCTAATGTTTCACAATTTTTTGACTGCATAATGGCAATTCTTCGTGTAATTTTACACGGAGAATGACATTCTCCGTTTCAAATTATACGGAGAATAACATTCTCTTCGTTCTAACAATAGGAATTCTATTCTCCGTGTTGTTAGACACGGAGAACGCCATTCTCCGTTTTAAATTACACGGAAAATGAACATTCCCATGCGTTTTAACACTTAGAATGTCATTTTCCGTGTTAGATTAACACGGAGAATGAATTTCCGTTTCAAATTACATGGAGAATAGCATTCTCATTCGTTTTAACACAGGGAATGCTATTCTCCGTGTAATTCAAGACAGAAATGAGATTCTCCGTTTCAAATTACACGGAGAATAGCATTCTCATTCGTTTTAACACAGGGAATGTCATTCTCCATGTTAGATTAACAAGGAGAATGGAATTTCCGTTTCAAATTACACGGAGAATAGCATTCTCATTCGTTTTAACACAGGGAATGCTATTCTCCGTTTTAACTTACACGGAAAATGAACATTCTTATGCGTTTTAACACTGTGAATGACATTCTCCGTTTAATTCAACACGGAGAATGACATTCTCCGTGTAATTTAACACGGAGAATGATATTTTTCGTGTAATTTAACACGAAGAATGAACATTCTCATGTGTTTTAACACTGAGAATGCCATATTCTCTGTGATTTTATTATAGAAGACACCGCAGATGTTACAAAATATACAGACAGAGAAAAAAAATTCAAACAGTAGTTATAGAAAGAAGTTCTTTTATTAATATGTCTACAAAGAATCTATTACAGATTCAGAAAGACTCATACTGTTCTTCTACAAAGGATCTATTACAAAAACTCATATTGTTCTTATAGAAAGCATCTGTTACAAATTCAGAAAGGCCTAAAGAAGTCTAGATTGGGGTTAATCTTAACAGAAGCGCAACCCTTATTCTTCTTGGTGCACATACTAGAAGATTGATCTCCATCGAAGCGTATTCCTCCTTTCTTGTATGTGCAACCCCGAATGTCCGAATGAGCAGAACACAACCTGTGGCTCTTCCGGCATAGTTTGGCTCTGCCAGCATAAGGGAATGCTAGACCGTTACTGAGCAGGCATAGCATGACACCCCAACTTTTCGACAAAGCACGAAGACTGCCAAGTTGTTGTTCAGGTTTGAACAAGGTGTTCCAATGCATCTCGAGATTCACTACTACGTGTTCTTCTACAAGGACATAACTACTTTGAACGAAGAGATCAACAGCCAACAACCAACTGATGCCAGGCCATTCTCTTCTTAAAGCTAAGTCAGGGTCGTGCATAATGGAAATGCTATGAAGATGATGGAGTTTGCTCCTCAAGAAAGCCCTTTTTATAGGATATATTGTCAAATAAATGCAAATGAACCTAATAGTCAGCATAATGAATCTCATTTAATAGGTTCATTACAGGTTGATGCCATGTCGCAAACTCCTCAACTTTCCCCAATAAAGAAGGTGGCATTTAAGAGTTGTTACAGTGGATGCCATGCCGCAAACTCCTCA